>CAXKVY010008255.1:0-11606 GCA_964058915.1 Tetropium fuscum
ATATATATATATATATATATATATATATATATAATATATATATATATATATATATATATATATATATATATATATATATATATATATATATATATATATATATAATATATATATATATATATATAATATATATATATATATATATATATATATATATATATATATATATATATATATATATATATATATATATATATATATATATATATATATATATATATATATATATATATATATATATAAATTATATATATATATAATATATAATATAATATATATATATATACATAATTTTATATATATATATATATATATATATATATATATATATATATATATATATATATATATATATATATATATATATATATATATATATATATATATATATATATATATATATATATATAATATAATATATATATATACATAATTTTATATATATATATATATATATATATATATATATATATATATATATATATATATATATATATATATATATATATATATATATATATATATATATATATATATATATATATATATATATATATATATATATATATATATATATATATATATATATAGCAAAGATACCAGTACGATCAGATATATCAGATATATAATGACTCACACCACTGCTATCAACACAAAATGGCGAGTTCTAATTTTCTTGTCCATCGTTTACTAAGCATCCCTCTTATTAGTAATTAGAGGTTTGAAAAATCGAATCGAAATATCGAGTGCTTTAGCAATGTCTGTATAGATGACATCCACTTGACTCCTCTTCTCCAGATGTTGCTCAATGTATTCAGAAAAAGACAATAGCTTAGTTTCTATTGACTTTTTCTTTAAAAAAACCATGCTGTATTGGCGTAATCATATTCTCAACTTGGGGGTAAATTTTGTTGTAAATAATAAATTCCAAAAATTTTTGATATTGAGTTAAGAACTTGAGTCACTTATATCGTCTCATATATCGGGGTTGGTTTTGATTTTGTGAATAAGCCAGGGAAAATGGCTGTCTTTAACGATAAGTTGAAAATGATAAGAAGAGGTTTAATTAAGTATGCGATACACGCTTTATAAATATAGCTATAGGTATTTGGTCCGGTCCTGTGGATTTTTTTGCTTTTAATTTTTTTACGGCCATCATTATCTCATTAATATCTTCTTTACTCGGGGCTGGTACAATATTTCCTTCTTCTTCTATATTTATTGTGTTCCTCCGTATTTTGTTCATTATTTTTGCAGTTGTGTTGTAGCTCTATTAAATATTTCAGCTGCAGTCACGGGATTCTTCATCGGTAAGACATTCATTCATGCATCAGTATTTATAGACAATTACAAGGCCTATTGTGGTTGTTTTGAATTGAAAATTGATGGAGACTTTTACGGAAAATATGGGTTATTGAATTACGGGAAAAACAATACAATAAAAGAAGAAAATATAAAAAAGAAAGTGCTATTTTATGTGTTATATAAGTAGAAGTATTAAATTACCCCCCATTTTATTGTGTAGGGGGAAGATGCTTTTCTTTAGGTTTTTAATAAAAGCATCTTCCCCCTACACAATAAAGTGCGAGGTAATGTAATAATTCTACTTATATAATACTTCTTTAAAAGTAAATGCCTTAATATATAAAATACAGTAGCGAATTGTTATTTCTTATTCCTGCAGACAATACAGCTTAAGTTTCAATAGAGTCACTCCGCTATTGGATAAAAAACTTCTAAACTTTCTTACAATTAAGATTTCTATCACAGTGGCAAAGAATGCGTATTGTTCGTGAACGACTGAGAAACACGCCGCAAATTATACAAGAGGCACAGTTTTATCTTTCATACGAAATAAAGTGGCATTAACTGTGGTCAGAATATGCAGATTTGTTGTGTACCTACTGTCTTTCAGCCCATTTCAGATACTTTTCAGCAACTTACACAACCAAAAAACGGTTTGAGCAGCTTCGTTAATATGTAGTTGCATGTAGTTGTACCTAGGTACTTGGACTGATGTAAAGTTCTAATATGAATCTTAAGCACAGACCTCACCACTTTTCCTAGTCCGAACTGGACTATTATTTCTGCAAGTAAAATTTCATATACTTAATATATTATAAAATGATAAACTAACTTTCACTTTCCTTTATTAATAATTGCAATATACACTATGATATTTAATTACGTGGGATATTGAAATAAAATTATAGTAATGCAATTAAATAAAAATCATGCTACTGTACCGTAGAAAGTTTAAACAATAACCTGGATGAGTTATTGTTTCGAAATGTATAAACATATAACAAACACATCAAGATTCAGCAAATATATTTTATGAGAAACTATAGTAGCAGGGAAGTGTTTGAGGGTTCTTTTATCCTGGAGAATGAATTGGAGATTCATAATTACCTATGCCATTGTGATTCTGTGTGTTTAACAGTAAATAATTATTCTAGAAAATCAGTATGCTACATAAATGACCTCTATAAACAAGTAAAATGAATATGGAAAGATGAATATTGTGACATTTAAGGAGACAAGAATTCCTTCGTATAAAATGTATAAAATTAACTGAAGGTCATTGTATTTATAAAACGAATGCGTCTAAAGAATGATGTCCCATACAACTTCTGAGCTATTTAGAACGTGTATAAAATAGTTAAAAAAATTAAAATAAAAATACTTAAAGAAAACTAACCCAAGCAAACTTTGCTTTCTTCCCCAAAACTCCAAAACCCAACTCGTCTATTTCTCATTAATAGTTGTCTCTTATTTTTTCTTACTTTTGTCTGTCTTACCACGATAGCTATTCATTGGATCTAATAATAATTTACACTTTTTGCAATTTCGTGAACATTTTGTCTAGGTAGAAAAAAAAATTTGTCCACATTATTTAATCATAATTTAAGAACTACCTACTGTTTAAATTATGAAATTCACATTGACATTCACTAGTTTACTTTACATAATGCCTGGAAACACGTATAATTACTATCATGTCTAAATTTCAATAATAACCTTGGATTTTACTATATAAATTCTTAGTTTTCTCAGAGAGAAATTTTAACGTGGCTACCGTTTTTAAGTGCCTTTTTTCCATTATTTAAAATGTCTTTTGGTTTTGACCTATTATTACACGGGTTGCACATTAAGTCTTGACTTGCTTTTTATACTTAAACACTACACTTATTATTAATTATAATGTTTTTGGGGATATTTACACAGGGAAACGCGTAATGCATGGTGGTCACGTTGGACTACCTTTCGGAACTCTTAGCATATTAATCTATTGTTAAGGAAGTCTCTTTTAAGAAACCAACAAACAGTTCCTTAGTTACTCGTATTTCCATATACCTTGTCGTTAACTGTCAACCAATCACGTAATGTTATTATTTATGCTTTTTATATTTTTACTATAGATATTTACCAAAGTTTTTAAAACGGTAATGATCTGTAAATTTTTGTTTTCTGGCATGGTTTACAATTTTTGATGTATTTCTCTACATCTTTTGTTAATCCAGTGCAACTATATTTATTTTTTATTCGACGAATAGTCTCATTTATTCCTCGGTGTAAGTTATTTTTACCGGTATGAAACTGATTCATGATAATGGGTATTTCGTCTGCATCATGTGTTTTTACAATATCTTGGCATATCACTAGTTTTATATATTTTTCAGCGAAAATGAATGACATTATTTCTAAAATTGGTAAATTTAAGTTGTTTACGATGTAGAATGTTTTTGAGTCTGTTATTTCATTTTGGTCTTTAAACATGGTTACGAATAATTGTAATATTGCGTCACTTGAGTCAAAAGGTAATGGAACTATATAATAATTTAGTTTCTTTACCGTTTTGCTTGATAATATATTAATTTTGTTATTTGTGAAATCGGGATCTTCCTCGAGAATATCTTCGATGATTTTATAATGAAAATCTTGCAAATTATTTTGTTGGAAAAATGTGTTTACATGCTTATGGTCTTTATCTAATAATTGGTTATTTGAGAATCTGATTTTCGAATAATCTATGATCGACTTTCTTTGATATAAGTTCTGAAAATTTTCAAATTCTTGATTCGTTCGGTTAGTTGTTACGTTGTCCGTGTACGTACATCTAACAACCTGTTGGGCATGCAAAGTATATTATATAAAATATTGACTACTTTACCAATCGAGTTTTAGCAGTTCTACATTGCCTGGCGGCTACCCATTTTAGTTTCCAAGCAATTAAATCTGCCAATTAAGAAAAATATCATTTAAATTATTATAGCACAATGGCCAGGCGTCGCTGCTCGAATGTTGATACAAGTAAATCTATACAGGTCCCGATGTTAAATCTGCCGTAACTAATTGAAATCAGGGTCGAACCAAAAGGTACTTGACCTAACGAGAAAATTGGCAATATAGGAGATTAATCGTTTTTGTCGGAATCGTAGGAAGCCAGACAAAGCATATGCTACATTCATGTCTCGAGACGGCTTTTATTAGAGGCAGAGATTTATAATGAAATATTTGCTGGATGTGAAGCGACATATAAAGAGGATGTAAAACGTTCGATGTTTTATAATAGCCCAAGAACTTGCAACCGCAAGTTAGTTAACATCCAGACTTAATAGTATCATCGAGAGTGATGAAATAAATTTGTTGGGAACAATGAGGCTATCTTACTATATATCCGCTATAACGGTACACTAACCGTTCTTTTTTGAAAAGAAAATCAGAATGCTGCCAAGCAATAAATCTCAATAATTAATCCCCGAAGAAATTAAGTAATTTACTTCAAACATTCTTAAAAATTATGTGAATATTTATTGGTGTAAAGTTATCCACAGATGCTGACGTGAAGTCAAATAAAGAATCTGTGGATGACAATGTCTGTGTCATAGTAAGTGGCGCAAATCTGTGGCTGGGGTCTTCAAACAACTTTATATGACGAAGAAAAGCAAAAGTAGTGTAGGAAGATTAATATCCAACACCCAAAATCTATGGCTGAGATACTTATAAAGAATAATTTTTTTAAATATTTTTTTGGAAATATTCAGACAACCCTTAGTTATCCGAAAATAAAATTTCGCAGGAATGTGAAGCATCAAATACAGTACATGGCAGGGTCTAAGGTTTTCTTTGTGATGTTTCGAAAATATTTAAAAAAATATAATTTATCGGAAAAAGTTATATAATATAATATAAAAGATAATAATATAAAAGTTATACTTTCTTAGAAATAACTAGAAAATCCTTAGATACGCCTTTATGAAGTTTTTGCAGAAAGGTGAAGCAACCGATGCAGTATACGACAGTGTATATGGTTTTCTTTGTTACGCCTCGAAAATATGAAAAAAAAAAAATTATCGGAAAAAGTTATTTTTTTTACTTTATTAGAAATAACTAGAAAACCCATAGATGTGCCTTTATAGAAGTTTGCAGAAACGTGAAGCAACTTATATAGTACAAGGCACTTTGTATAGTTTTCACTGTCCCGCCTCGAAAGTATTTTAAAAAAATACTTTAAATAACTGCCATGTAATGCATCTGTTGCTTCACCTTTCTGCAAAATTTCATAAAGGCACATCTAAGGGTTTTCTAGATTTTTCCAATAGAGTAAAAGGAAATATAGCTTTTCTTCATAAATGATTTTTTTAAAAATTCTGTCGAGGTGTGAAAAAGAAAACCATAAAAACTACCGTGTACTATATCAGTTGCTTCACGTTTCTGCAAAATCTAAGGGTGTCCTTGATTTTTCCAAGAGAGTAAAAGGAAATATATATTTTCTTGATAAATTATTTTTTTTAAATATTTTCGAGGCGTGACAAAGAATGCCGTACAACTGCCAGATACTCTATCGGTTGCTTTACCTTTCTGTAGAATTTCATAAAGGCACATCTAAGGGTTTTCGAGATTTTTCCAATTAGAATTAAAGGAAATATACCTCTTCTTGATAAATGATTTTTTTAAAAATACTTTCGAGGTGTGAAGAAGAAAACCATACAAACTGCCGTGTACTATATCAGTTGCTTCACGTTTCTGAAAAATGTCATGAAGGCACATCAGAGGGTTTTCTAGATTTTTCCAAGAGAGTAAAAGCAAATATATCTTTTCTTGATGAATTATTTTTTTTTAAATATTTTCGAGGCGTAACAAAGAAGTACACATCTTATGCTATACTCAGAAATTTTTTGTGCAGAATTCATTTATGTAAAGAAAAGTTATAGCATTGCATTAAAAAAATTTGATAAATTCCATAAAACGACATTCTTTTGAAATCACGCCATCTATCGGTTTTCATATTGGGGCAAATTGCATTACGAACTCACCGAGAGATAAAGCATGAAATTACCTTTCCAACGATGTACAACACTATCGACTTTTGAAGAGTCAAACTTGAAAAAAATACATTGTTCTCACCAGACATTAGGGACCTCCCCCACTTTTTCCGTTGGGACTTATATATATATATATATATATATATATATATATATATATATATATATATATATATATATATATATATATATATATATATATATATATATATATATATATATATATATATATATATATATATATATATATATATATATATATATATATATATATATATATATATATATATATATATATATATATATATATATATATATATATATATATATATATATATATATATATATATATATGACTTTTCTTTCTGAATTAGTTAAAGAGCCCCTAACATGTGTCTATGTAGTTAAAAGGTTAAAAGTATGAAAACATCTCTAATTAGATTCATCTCATAAATTTACACTACTGAAAGATCACTTTCATAGTTTCTATGTCGCAATTCAAGTAGACAATATAATTAAAGACTATTAAAACATTAAGACAATAGTGCTTGAAGACATCTTGATGGTTCAGGCATTATATCCTTTATGTAAACTCCAGTTGGTACTACATGACATGACCAATAAGTAGCAGAAACCATCTGGCTTTCTAATTCAAAGCCGACCTTGCTTCGTAAATATGCATTTATTGTCTGAAGGACTGACTAAAACAAGTCGAAAAAAACTTCTTTATATATGGATGAGATCTTATCTGATTTCTTATTAATATTAATTCATTTGAGACAGAGTAGATTATAAAATATGTAACTTTAAGTGGATTTAAAAAGAGGTGGCGTTTATAATAACAACTAGTCAGTTATAATTAACCCTACACAGAAAATATATTAGTAAGCAAACATTTCCTGGAACATATTTCTCAAATCTTAATACGATTTTTATTTAAACTACTAGGAGGTATTATTAATGTTTATATCAACAAGCGAGGATAAAAGAAACAGGACAACTTAACCTTTCTATTTTAAAACCCCAATTTTTTTTTGCACAATTTAACTTATAAGTATAACTAATTAACTAGTGCCCCGGTTACTGTTTAAAAGGAATATGTTATTTTCCAGACCCACATGTCACATGTCATACCATAAATGGTCCCAAAAGTTTGGAATAAAATTCATAAAACTTTTATTAGCAATGTTTTAGAAAAAATCTCAAACACGTCGATTTTTTTCAAATTCTCATTTAGAGGAGTTATTTTCGTTCGTTCATCCTCAACCCCTAACCCCCACCAACACCAACTTTAAAATATTAAATAGCCCCGATATCCCTTATTAAAACTAATCTTAAATTACAAAATCTACCATATTAATACTATTTTTCCGGTGACGTCACTAATGATATCACCGTGAAATATACGCGTGACTAATCACGCTTCAATGATCGGAAAATACTCGAATTCTTCTTTTGCTTCAGTTTCAAAACGACTCATGAAGACATTAGCAATGAAAGGCGATAAACAGTTACCCATTGCGGTTCCTTCATGTTGTTCATAAAACTTGTCATTGAAACGGAAGCAATTTTGTTTCATACAAAGTTTTGTAAGGTTTATATATTCTTTATATCAATTAACACCAGATTTAAAGAACATATGGCTCATCTAAAATATGGAAGAACAGATAAGTCTAGTGTTGCACAACATGCTTTTGACAACAATCATAGAATAGATATTAGTAATTTAAGATTAGTTAGAAATGTGACCAATAATAGACAGTTGGATGCATTTGAGAGCATAGAAATTGTAAAGTGTAATAGTAGTATGAATAGCGACAAGGGACCTATCCCGTATAGCCCGCTTTACGCGTTGCTTAGCAACCGATGATTGAAGCGTGATTAGTCACGCGTAAATTTGACGGTGATATCATACCGTAGCCCGCTTTACGCGTTGCTTAGCAACCTATCATTGAAGCGTGATTAGTCACGCGTAAATTTCACGGTGATATCATTAGTGACGTCACCGGAAAAATAGTATAAATATGGTAGATTTTGTAATTTAAGATTAGTTTTAATCGTCTCCGGATGATGCCAACTTGGTTGGCGAAACGCGCGTCGAGCCAAGTGAAAGTGTTTTGGTGTTTGTGGAAACTACTCCGAGTGTTACGATTTAAAACAAATGTTGTTATTTATTATCAATGATCGGTATCAGGAACTATTGGCAATATATTATTTTGGCGTTTTTTGTTTGTCTTCTGAAAAAGGAGGTTATAGTATTTGTCAAATACGAAATTCATAAAAGATGAATATTATATACGTATACATTTAGAAAAAGTAGTCAAGACAGTAACGTTTCTTTGTCAATTTGGCTATTAGACATAGAAACGTTACTGTCTGCTACGTCGATATTCAAAGGGACCATATAAGTACAATCCTCTCTCTCTCTCTCTCTCTCTCTCTCTTTCTCTCTGTTGAAACTCTTGGTGTGGCATGGCGGCATTTAATTTTTAATTGATTGATTGCCGATATTGATTGATATGTGCCGCATAGGTAGTAATGTGTACAACATATCACAATTACGCTGACTGACAAAACTTCGGGTCAGCGCGCGGTAACCGGAAATGGACAAGAAGATTTAGTTTTCAGACCAAATCTAGCGCAAAATTTTTGTTTTGGTGTGTACAATACTTGTAATGTACATAGATACATATTTTATATTATAAAAAATATAATATTTATAAATTTTAATAACAGGAAATACATTGTATCCGTTGCTGTGTAATCTTTGAAGGCCATTAGTTCACTAATAATATTAATTTGTTGCTCCAGTGCGATGGTCATAACTATTAAACTTGCAACTCAGCAGCAATAAATTACCGTTAGGTACTTACTACTATTTATTACTACCTACTTATGGCTGAGATGCAACAAATTATACTACTTATTTGTAAATCTAAAACATAAGATCATCATAAAAGGTGATTATAAAATATATGGTGTATAATGGTAAGGGAAAATATTTTTTTCCTGTGTTCACAAGACGTTTAACAAGTATATGTGTAACAAACTTATAATTAATGATATGAAAGTTAAGTTGTAGTGATATTTTTAATTGGATTACATATATGCAGAATTAAATAAAAATGTCTATCTCAACCAATAAATTACTCTTCATATGCCATTAGTGTACCGGGTAAGTCTCTTAAGATTGACACCCCCCTTATCTTACTTATCCTTTGCCGATTTAACTCATTCAAAAAAGGAGTAGACACGGTTTTTGATGAATTTTTATAATCTGAGAACAGATATTAAAAATCTCATAAAATATACAGGGTGGAAAATAAAACATGATTTTTTTAAAAGACCAAATTTTTAGACCAAAATAATGTCCTTAATTTTCTGAATCCAAAAATGTGTAATTGTTATATAATCACTCCACCTGTTCGTGAGATATTACTAAAAACTTATCACATTACGGGTGTCAATTATAAAATAAGAACATCAAGATACCTCTGGAAACAATGCATATTTGCATTGTTTATTTGTTGACAGATGTCAACCAGTTTTTTGTGAGATAGTAGTTCACTCTCTTAGATATTAGCGTAAAAAATACGTAGTGTTCGTAAAGAAGCAAGTTATTTTGAAAATGGTATATTCATTGGAAGAGCGAAAAGAGTTACTTGAAATTTATATTCAGTGCAACAAGAATAAGTCTCTTGCTCGGAGGGAGTATGTTAGGTTATTTCGAGAAAGGCTACCTCCTTACAAAAATAGTTTTAAAAACATTTATGCAAAATTTAGGAATACCGAATCTCTGAGAGACAAGAAAAGGGAAAGGCGAAGAACAAAAACAGGAGAAGACACAGAACTCAACGCGTTATTATATTTTGCTGAAAATCCATCGAAATCATCCTATGCCGCAGCAATAGAATTGGATATATCACAAAGAAGTGTGATAAAAATATTACATCGCCATAATTTTAAACCATATAGTATTTTGCCCGTTCAATATTTAGACGACAACAACCTTCAAGACAGGTTAACCTTCTGCAGAGACATACTTGATAGAATAGAGGAAGATGATGAGTTTCTAAGTCATGTCTTTTGGACTGACGAAAGCAGCTTTTCTACTGCGGGAATTTTTAACAGAAAAAATGCACATTACAGGGCAGCGGTAAATCCACATATTGTAAAAAATAAAAAAACAAGGATACCAAACTGTAAACGTGTGGTGTGGCATCCACAAGGATGCTATTGTAGGTACTGTATTTATAAATGGGCCCTTAAATGCACAACGTTATGTGGATATTCTTCAACATCCAGTTGAAAATTATTTAGATAATATTAATTTAGTGGACAACAGATCTGTTATTTGGCAGCAGGATGGAGCACCACTACACTCTGCAAGGAACGTCACCGAATACCTAAACAGAAAATATCCTATTTGGATAGGAAGGCACGGTGTTATACATTGGCCCGCTAAAAGTCCGGACTTAACACCTATGGATTTTTTTCTCTGGGGTACGATAAAACAAGATATATACGAAACTGGGGTTTTTAATAATATGAATGAGTTCAAAGAATGCATACGTGTAAAAATTGAGGAATTGAACCAAAATGGTGATATATTTCAAAGGGTGAGAAGGAATTTTATAAAGCGATGCCAAATGTGTATTCAGAATGGTGGTGGTTACGTGGAAAATATTTAATTACGTTACGTGTAAATAAATAAAATTGTGTTACTCTATTGTGTTACTGTATTAATATTGACTTTTATTTGTTTTTAATAGGCTTATGTTGTTTATTGTTATTACTCGTTACTGTTATTGTCACCTATATATTATTTATTTATTATCTCAATAAATGGCATTGTTTCCAGAGGTATCTTGATATGTTTTTTGTTTTATAATTTACACCCGTAATGTGATAAGTTTTTAGTAATATCTCACGAACAGGTGGAGTGATTATATAACAATTAGATATTTTTTATACAGAAAATTAAGGACATTATTTTAGTATAAAAATATACGGGGTGTTCCATTTAAAAAAATCATGTTTTATTTTCCACCCTGTACATCTTACGAGATTTTTAATATCCGTGCTCAGATAAAAAAAATTCAACAAAAACCGTGTCTACTCCTTTTTTGAATGAGTTAAATCGGCAAAGGATAAGTGAGATAAGGGGGGTGTCAATCTTAAAAGACTTACCCTGTACAGATATATATTATCTACGTAATCTAGAAAATCAAGTGACGTTTACACCTACAGTGGCGAACAGCTGAAAGGAAACGATTT
>CAXKVY010008256.1:0-17347 GCA_964058915.1 Tetropium fuscum
CTGCTGGGAATGTTATTTGAATAAATCGAAAGATCTGGAATAACGGTTAAAAATAAATAGGATAATATAGGAGAAAAGTGCATTTTACGGTATTTGTGGGAAACTGTTGGTTTTTTTATACGTACTTACTATTAATTTTGTATATAGTCCCATCAATATTTATATTTTTTCATAGGTATTAGGTACCCAAGTATATTTTTGTGTAGGTGTAAAAGATATCAATATCGTGTACATTATCATATTGGCACAATAGCTCAGCGAGCTAAGACGTAGTGCGACAAATACGTGTAGTTTAAAGACCATCGTGTTAATGGGTTCGATCCCCAGCACCACAGATGGCAATGGTTGGTGGGTAATAGAGAATTGGTTCAATATGTAAACCCCCTTCCGCACATCTTTGACATTATGGGATGTCTAATTTTTGTGGTGTATTTATTATCACGACTGTAATAGTTCTTTGCCTTTTTTAATTGTGTTATGGTATAATACCTATTTTGCCATTTTTAGGTTAGGTGGAAATAAATGACCTTCATTTTGACCTACAAAGAAAAAAAATGATTGCCAAACTCTTCTTTATACTAAAATCCTTATACTTTTTTGCTTTAATATTGTTTAAGCTTGCAGACTGTAATTTGGAAAACAAAAACCTTATAAAAATAAGATCAATGTAATATTAAAATCTTTATAATTTGCATTCGGTCATGCTATTGTCATGCCAGTATATATCGATAATATTATATACTAAATTCTACCAAACAACTTTTTTAACGTTTATATAATTATTTGTCTTTTAAACTAGACATTAAAGACATTATTATTATATGTATGTTATATACTTAACAGACACAGACAGAATGAACTACTAAATACAATGTTGACTTCAAACACGATGATTGGAATAAATATAATTCCATACATATATCGAGAAAGAGAGTACAAGTTCTTCTAAAATAATTCTGTAGCATCATGGTCCTTGCATAATTCTTATCTAGATCGACAACTAGCAAAATTAGAACAACAAAATTGTAAAGAAAATGTAAGGAGCCACTGATCTCTTATGAATTTTCTTGATGTGCCTATTTCTTGTGCTGCTGTCAAAGAATACTTTGTTACAATACTGACATTTATTCGTCATATCCATGATGAATGCTAAAATTTTAACACAAAAAATTTCTATTACTGCTTATATATTAGATGTTTGATGAAATTTAAGTAGGTAACTACTAATAATAATGTGGAGTATAGGTATATATAATGTTATACATACAGTAATTTTAATGTACCTACTCTAATGTGTTTAATAAATCGGAATCGAAATTTTGAGGGCACTTTTTAATAACTCACGTGGCAATTGCTAAAAAGTATCACGCAGAATGATGGCGACGATGATAGGTTATATTATGTATTCTTTTATTTCAAATTAATTTCGCGATCGGCGCGCAACTCGCGCATGGGCTGTTGGAAAGGCCTGGTGCGGGATTTAGCTTAGCCTCCTATATTTTATACAATCATAGACCATAGACCACACCACCGTTGCATTAGAAATTGTTTAATCGCCATATTTTTTCGTTTGTTTGTCAAGTGTTTTGAATGGGTTCATCTGTAACAATTTGGAATTTGGATACATATCACCGACATCAGTTCTTTTCAACACAACATTTATATTTGTTATTTTTGTGGTCATAATGATAATGTTAGGATAACTTTAACTATAGGACCTTCGAATTAATTTAGGGAGTTCTGTTCTTTCAACTAGGTACTTTCCAGATACCAACAGTGTATTTATTTTGCCTATATTTTGTGGTCAATTGGTTTTCAATCATTGTTGAAAACCCTGTACATTGCGTGGTAAAACGGTAGGTATCATCGTTATTCAGCGTTCAGTGTGTGTATTTTGTACCGATCGCACCACAGTACAGACTACCAGTACCGGAACCAAAGTAACGGGTACTTATCAGAAAGTAAACAATTATAATCTGGTAAATTTTATAAATAAATGTATTTTTACGAATTTTCTATCGCAGCAATTAAAAATTAGATCATCTCATGAGTTTCCATTATTTATTTTTAAAAGCCTTCTCGAAAGCCTTCTAAGTCCTACAAACGGTCCGTGAAGTCCAGCGTCCGGACGTATGTTTATTATTATTTATAAAAAAACTATTTGGAAGCTAACGTTTAAAATTCAGAGCTATCATGATTGTGAATTGTCGATTGAGCCCAAATAGGTACGTCCAAATCCGTGAATTCTAGATGTATAACCGGGGTGCATTCTAATTTCTGCTACCTAGGCATAGAAGTAGGAATTTAAATTAGGTACTGTTTAAAGTAATTAAAGTGTTGCTTAAAACTTATACGACATCATGCACAAAACTATGATTCACAGCGATACATTTATGTTGATAGGTAGATTTCCAATTCTACATGCATCAATTAGGTGTCCAACTAGCCATTTTGTTGTGCTTCGACGATCCTCAAATAGATGCTTCTCAAATAGAAACAAGCTCGTCAGGGGAGGCAGTGCTTCCTCTGCACAGTGACAAAATATATATATTTTTTATAAATAAATGATTTATAAAATAACTTCATCGAGTGGTCACGTTATACGTAGTAAAATCGTCAATGCTGAGGCAGATCCGCCTACCAAATCGTATGATAGAGACGCCAGGCCAGATGATCGCGGGAAGGGATAACGATTTTTTACCGGAAATTTTGCCGGTCTCAGTTATTTGGTTATGTTATGACTTAAGTATATTTACATTTATTATGTGTATCTAGGTGTTTATTTAATTGTGCAGGTGCGGGTCGTGTTTTTTGGCAAGTTTTTGAGTGGAACAATTGTTTAATTTTCAAAATTATAATGGATGCAACTGGAACTGGTCAGTGTTGTAGCACTAATAAAAATATTATTGATTATTTTTCCGACCCAAATATCGACCAATAGAATTGCACCATTCGACGTCACGTGGTACAACCTACATGGTATTATACTGATAATTTTTTGATTATTTTCTCTGGTAGTTGCTATATATAAACAACAAAACATAATCCAGTCAAATTAACCACACGTCAAACTGACAGGTTGAATTCAATTGTGAAAATTGGAGATTTTGCATGAAAATGAGTCGATTTGGAGTTTGTTCTCTGTCCACCATCGATAAAAAAGTCAAAGGAAATGTTCCCATTAATACGGAGAAGGCAAAAAAAACAGTTTGGAACCAATTTACTACTTTTTGTACTGAGAGGGAATACACATTAAGTGCTGAAACGAGTGAAGCGCAATTGGCAAACATTATGAAAGATTACGCTTACAATATGAAGAAAATGGATGGAGAAGACTATAAGGAAGGTACAATAAAAACAATGTGGAATCAGACTGCCAAATCACTTCAAGAAAAGTATTTGAACGATTTCGACATCAAAATCAACCCATTTTCGGATGCTGCATTCAAGACCGCTCGAGTTTATTCATTATGAAATTCTTATTTGTTAACTGTTCATTTCATCTCATGGTGCAATTCTATTGGCCGACATTTGGGACGGAAAAATAATCCCCCGAATACCACACGAGCTTCAAAATTATCTGGCATTTCCCTCAAGGTTCCCTGCAAACAAATAAAGTCGTCAAGTTTTTCAGGAAAAATCACTCGCGCTTCGCGCTCGTGATTTTTTAACCTGAAAAACTTGACTCCTTCATTTGTTTGCAACGAACCTATCGGGAAATACCCGATAATTTTGAAGCTCTTGTGGTATTATATATGACAATCAGACTGAAATAAATGTTCGGACATGCAAAGATATGGTCGCGTATTTTGTATATAATAAATGCACATGTATGGCTGGTAGTACAACTTTAAAAAAATATTTTGTTGACCCTGTGTATTATTTTCAAATCGCGGGGAAGAAGTTTGGTCAAAATCTAAAAAAGTCAAGTCTTGACTTTTTTAATGCCTCACTAATGTCAAGAACACATTAGATCTGCTTGTAAATTACATCTAGGCAAACAAAATATTGTTAACGTTATCGATTCAGCCCGTCAGATCAAAATCGAAAAACATAATGATTTGGTTAGGAATAATAAGGATATTTAAATAAGGTTAATTGATGTTTGTTTGTTTCTTTGCAAACAAGATTTGGCATGTCGCGGACTTGATGAGAGTTCAGAGTCTTTAAATAGAGGCAATTTTAAAGAATTAGTATCTTTAATAATGTCAAAGAGGCGGGATGATGTTTTAAAATGTTTTTTTGATTCAAGTTCAGTTTTTTCGGGAACCTCAAAAACAATTCAAAATTAATTGATGGATTCTATTGCTTACGTTTTAATGAAACACATTGATAGAGAAATTTGTAACTCGCCATTTTTTCATGGCAGATAGACCAAACCACTGATATAACTTGTCATTCACAACTTTCATCCGGCTAAAATATCCACGAGCCACCACTGAATAGAAACCAAATCCAAATCTATACCGGTGAGCTTTTTTGCATAGATGAGCTGTATTGTATTAAGTATATACATGTCCTCTCCGTATCCTACTAACTGGATGGTGTCTTGCACGTTACACGGCGTCTTGGGATATCAATAGTAGATAATATGTATATTATTATGTAAATTTAGATAGGAAAATTTTTACCTGTGAAATAGGTACCTAACTCAAACGAATGTTAATTATTTATGTTAAATCATATAATATGACATAAATACACTATAATATTACCCCTACATATTTGCTTCATTAATTATTAGTTAAATCCTTACAACTTCTGACTTCTGCAGGCTATCACGCATTTGACATATAAAATTTAACACAACTTTACTAAAGGCAATTAACTACACCCAACATCTCCAATCCACTTAAATAAAATCTACTTTCGGAACATTTGCTTCTCTATATTCTAAATATTATCATTAATACCTACCTACTGAATATGTTTTTCGTATTTGCTATGAGCAGTTTTGTTAATCGAAAGTCATCGAAAGTGTTTTGATGTGAATTCATATTTGAACAAAAGTGTGGTATGGGAACTGAATTATTCTTATAAACAATATATTATAAGTTTTATATGGCCATTGTTATAATAAATGTTTACACTTTGTCTACGCGTTCAAGAGTACCTACATAATAACACAATAGAAAGTAATAAGTACACAATAAAAATGTTCCTTTAGAGTAATCGGAAATATTACGATTCTACTTCTAAATACAACAAACTTTTGAGATATGCTTAATCTACATTCAAACTTCATTAGATATGGATTAAGGAAAATCTAAATCAATTCATTTATGTCCAGAATCAACAGCTTACATTAATTTGGTTAATTGTAACAAAATGTAGCTGATTTACCTCTATCATCTATTTATAAAAAAATTCATTACAGAAATAAAAAATAGCGATACAACTCAACATTGGACATATTTAACGCACCACTATTTTATCGCAAACTTGAAGCTACTTTTATTCCGAATCTATGCCTATGGTCCCATTTGAAAGAACTTATACTTTTGGTATAGTCCATTGGTTTCTAGATAATTTCATTATGCTCATTATTTAAAAAAAAAGTTAGTAACACCCTGTGGGGTAGATTTCCAATTCTAATATAAATATTAGGCATAACAAATTGTAAACTTTAAGATATTAAATTATTATTATTGTGGATCTATAAAACTGCTACCATATTACCATAGGCTAAGCATATTAGGAAAAGGAAAGGTAAATAGGGGAATGTTTTGACTTGGTCGTAATTTTCTCGACCTTGACGTTTTTTGGGTCACCGAACACGAATCTGCACTTTGCTGACAGACATTCTGCCAGGAATATCCCTTTCTTTGAAAAAAAATAAAAATTTTGGCCCTTTCGGTTTTTCGCCTATATTTCAAAAACTATGCGTTTTATCAAAAAGACTAGAAAATTAAAGTAGACAAAATTTCCTAATGAATTTTATTGTTTCTCTGGCCGTTCTGCCGCGCTGGAAGACGATCAAAATCCCAAAAAAGTATCCAAACTGCGATTTATGTAGCTACTATTGCTTCTAGTTTTTTATTTGCTTTACACACATTTATTTTTATATTTTTTATAAATATATATTTTTTATATATATTTCCCTATTACTTAGGTGCAAAAAGAAACATCTATAAAATTCCATTCCATCCATATTTTTCATGAAAAGATAATACCGTTGGGTAATACTAACTTTAATTAATCCATATATACTCCGATAATTTTATAGACCCCGATAATTTTATTCCGGCCAATCCTTTAGTTACTCCTGTTCATATTCAACCTGAATGATATTTTCTTTTCGCAGACTACCTACTATTTCATGTATGAATTTGTGGTGCAATTATAAGTTTATTTTATACATTTGCCTGCAATATATTTTTATTTTCAAAGCTGTTAAAGCATAGATGGTCATGTATGTTGACCACGTATGCTTTCACAGTTAATGAAATACAAATAGAATTTTGAAATTTGCTTTATTTTTTTTCCTAATATGTTTAGCCTATAGTTATATGTCAGATGATTAAATATAATTATATAACACAATGGCGTTACAGTCGATCCAAAAAATTAGAAATGTTACCATCGAGTTTTCTTCTGAAGATCAAAAAGAAAACATTGGCAGTAATTTCCATCAGTATTAAACATTGTAAATCGTAAATTGTCCTAAAGATATCTAATCGTTCTGTATTACCAATAGTCTCTGGTAATACAGAACGATCAGAAATTAATTTTAGTGCAGGAAAAGTTGACTTCGAAAAAAATAATCCCCAGTACACTGTCCTTTTTCGAAAGTTATTACAACAGCGGTAAAAATGGTATTAGCGGTTTCATTTGAACGAGTCTACTACACACTGTAAAATTTGCAGACAGGGATGGGCAACAGTGTTGCAGGTGTTGCAGGTGTCGGACTTGACAATCGCGCACTATTTTTTTTCGGATATAAAAAATTTCCTTTGATTTGACCCATCTGTCAATTAAAATAAAAAAAATTGAGTTTTGTAATAAAAAATCGTAACCGTGCAAAACGTTTTGCGTTTCTACGTTTATGCAAGAAACAAAACTTTATTGAACTATATTTAATGCAAAAACTGGTTCTTTATTGCATGCATGTGTCATTCTACAACAGTGTTTTGACATAAAGATCATGACATGTCATCTAATGTCATGACACTAATGCCACCTAAATTAAACATTTTTTGTTTTTTTGCAGGAACGTAGAAAAATATTGTATGCAACTCGTACAAAAAGTTTTTATTGCACTCGACGTGTGTTGTCCCAGTCGACCTGACGGCCTGGTTGGACAATTTCACGTTGCATGCAAAGAACGTTTACTTTTTGCACTTGTTGCATAAATAACTATTAATTATTAATGAAAATAACATGTGAAATATCAATAAAATAATGCTATGAAGTATTCACAACTTAGCCATGAATCATGTTTTCAGTGTTCACCTTGCATATCTACAAATTTCTTACTCGGAAAGCGTTTTCTTTGACAACATTACGTAATTCTTCAGGAGTAATACTAACAAATGCGTTTGGTATCCGAATCTACAATATTTCAAGTGTTGCTGATGAAGATGTGTAGATACACTAAATTTTTTGTGGATCCACAAAAACATTGAGTGGGGTAAGTTCCGGTCAACGAGGTGGCCGAGATCGAATCGGTCCATCAGTCGCAGATAATTTGTTACCTCATGTGCAGTGTGGGGTGGGGCACTGTCCTTCTGAAAATAAAGACGTCTATTTTCCGCCAGCCTTCCAAAAATTCCCCAATTGTATTCTCTATAAATTCTAAATATGGCTCACCCGTTAGACGCCCCTAAAAAATGGTCCTACAATTCGACTATCCCAACTATCCGAGCCAACTATCCCAGCCCAAATATTTACGCCAAATATTTCTTGTAAACCCCCATGGTATTTAACAACATTCCGGATCGCATAGAAGAATTCGGCTGATTATTGAGATCGCCCTTTTAAAATCCTATTTCTTCAATATCATCATTCCATAGGATTTCTTTCTCCATTATGTTTCAAAGCTTCTCTTCACATTGATGTGTTACGTTGCTATTTGTATCATTTTAAAAACTGCCCAGCGTCCAGTTAACTCTGTGAAGCCCCTCAACCATGACACTCTCCGACGGAAACTGCGCATGTGCTCTACCAAGAAGCAGGTGAACAACAAGCAAACAGGTAATCCTAGACACTATACATTCTACATCGACAAAACAGCTGAAGAAGGGGAAATAATCCACATGCACATAGGATGACTTGATGGCATTGCCTTCTGCTAGTTTCACGTCCATGAATCGCGAATCGAGTCACTTGGCGATAGCGGTTTGTTACATGGGTAACTTGATCAAATTTATTCAAACACTTTTGTGGCTTTCAATTGCTCTCTCAGGTGTGTTTCCGGCAGAGCGATATTGATAAAGCTCTTCGGCTGGCGGTTTCGTCGTATGCCTAAACAGTGTTAATTGTTGTGCTCAGTTGAAAAAAAGTGAATTTGAATATGGGTTGTGTGAACAGAAACTGTAGCATGGAATGAATGGATTAAATTATAATTGGGTGAGTTTCTCAATACATGGTATTGTATCTTCACTGTGTTGTGTATCTTTACTCATTGTTTACTGCGAGTGAATTTCGCAATTTTCCTTGTTGTTTAATTGTATTGGCTAATACGATTATTACATGCATTGCCAAGTGTAATAAATTCAAATAATTATCCATGTAGCAACAGTAAATTCAATTGTATTCCAAAAATACCCATAACTTTTAAATTAATAAATCATTGTTGGTATAACTGAAATCGAAATTTAACGATTTATTGTTAGCTACTATGGTTTTAGGAGAAGCGATTATTCAAAATAGATATTTTAGGTGTGCGCTTAACGCAACTTCTAGACATACCAATAGTTAATTTTAAAGTTAAATATTCGATATAGTTACCTACCCGCTCGATATCAAGTATAATTGCAGCACAGGTTTTTTTTTTAAATTTCGCAAATCAAAAGTATTTATCAAGTCTTAGATTATTTTATATATAAGTGCTTATTATACTATATAACTGCTTATTTGTAGACAAATCATTATTTGCCTTGTCACCTCTCTACTTCAATAATTTTAGGTCTTGTAGAAATAAATGGGCTTGATTTTATTTCAAGTGTATGAGATTTTTAAATGTTATAATAATCGTTAAAATTGGATAATGTTGCATCTTGCATCCACAAAAATATGTATACAGAAGATGCATCATCTATGAGTGGTTTCTTATAGCATGATTATGAGTTCAGACAATGGTTATTAGCGCATAAATATAATAACACATATTTTTGCTAGGAACTATATGCTTGCTCTGAATAGCAGTAACATAATAATTAAATACAGTAATAAGTGTTAATTTGTGTAGAAAATTTTTCCACACATAAATAATAGAATACCTAAATCATAAACGGAGATTCTCTTATCCCGTACAAATAAATATTTGCACATTATTAGTCCATGGAATTATACTAGTATTGATAAATAATCTGAAATCTCCCAGAAATCTGCTGAGTATATCCCAGCGAAGAGACAACGAGGAATTATCTGGTAATGTCTAGGGTAAAACTATGATATTTGTGACAGGAATCCAAACCGAACACTGCCGGGTAAGGAAGCACCTCTATAACATAAGACAAAGTATCACACCCATCTGCAGAGGATGTGAACAAGAAGATGAAACGCTCGAGCATGTGCTTTGTGAATGTCCAGCCGTATCATCGACCAGAGAATCCATATTGGGGGAACGTTGGCCTTATATGGCCAATTTGAGGAAAATTCCCCTAGGTAACATCATCACCTTTTGTACAACATTAGGCTGGTTGATGGCCTAGGGAGACATCTCCCTCATGGAGGAAGCACAAGGGGCCTAATGGAGCCTAAGTGCCGCGGATCTCTGATCCGCACTCCGAAGAAATTCCAGAATCCAGAACATTTAATCTCAACATTTCTTTCTACAATTAAGTAAATGAGGAATTATTTCAGATAGGTCTGATAAAGTAAGAAAATATATTGCAAATTAATTGTGAAAATGTTGGAAATGGGCCTTTGATTCTTTAAATACAAATTGACACGTCAAAAATATACCATGAGAATGAAAGCGGTTTATTATGTTTAAAAGCGTTTAAAAGTATTTGAGACCTAAGTAATGAATGCAATTCAATAGTACAGGATAGTGCACAGATAATTTTTTTTTACCAAATGTTGATACATGCAGTGATGGCATAATCTATCACCCCATCCGCTGGCCCAAATATACGACAATCATTACATACCACCAAATAGCATATTTCTAAATCCCGTGAATAGAAATAAAATAGTCAAATATATTTCCAGCTTAAAAAACAATTGTTCCGCGGGTATTTATCAAATATCTGAAAAAACAATTAAAACATGTTATTTACATGCTATTTTATAATACTACATTTTTTAACGCCAATAATCCATATAATTAATGTAATTTTCACTACAGATATAAGTACCGGCCCAGTTCAAAGAATCTAACGTTACACCTATATTTAAAAATGGTTCGAGAACATAAAAAATAAATTAGGTATAGACCAAACGGTAATAAATAATATTACAAATGTGTTTGAAAAAGCATTAAAACCCACCTTGAAGAATTCCTGGAAACTAAATAAAATAAAATAATAAAATGATATCTGAAAACTAATTCTGATTTATAAATAAATTAAGTAGTACTTAATTATACCATTTATAAATGTTCAACAGCATTTTTTCTAGACTTGGCAAAGGCCTTCGATAGTGTCCCATATACAAATGTTAGAAAAGCTTGAAAATATACATATTAGAGGCGCTGCATTCGAAAAAAGTATGTAAAAATCGAAAACAAAATTAGTAAACCAGAAATTATAAAAACAGGAATTCCCCAAGGCACGGTGAGAACTCCTATATTATATATAATTTTTTTAAACAACAGGTAAAATATCCAATATATGATATTCTCATATGCAGATGATACAGTATTCATATTTGAGGGTTAGATCAAAACTTTTTTTAAAATTTGTTTATTGCCAATTACTGGATAGGGCTGGAACCTTTGATGTAACTATAACACTCGGAGTAGTTTCCACAAACACCAAATCACTTTCACTTCGCGCGACGCGCGTTTCGCCAAGTTGGCATCATCCGGAGACGATTAAAACTCAACTCAACTCAACTCAAACTCGTTTTAATCGTCTCCGGATGATGCTAACTTGGTTGGCGAAACGCGCGTCGAGCGAAGTGTTTTGGTGTTTGTGGAAACTACTCCGAGTGTTATTGCCAATTTACAGTCTATTGCATCTCTCTATTACATATAGAGCGATAAGTAAATATGTTAAAGAAGATGGGTTAACATGCGTATTAGATAAATCATCCATTGACAATCCTCTTATACACCCTGTAGGGTCTGTTCTTTTATTCTTAGTCATCATTTAAGAGCACGGCCACTGCCGTTGAAGTCTTCTCCTGATGTTTGGTGGGTTTCAACTATGGGTCTATTCTCATGTCCTAGTAAACGCTGGCGAGTCGAAAATCTCTTTATTTCTTCTGTGACAAATGGGATTTGAAGGTCAGTGTGAAGTGTCATATTTGAGACGTATCAAGGTGCGTTTCCCAAATATATAGGATGACATTTGCGCTAGACCTCGAGAGATTTGCGGAAAACTGAAAAATTACCTTTTTTCCCTCTTGGGAAAATGGTAATTTTCCCTATTTGGTATGGAACCATTTGGTGCTGCAGAGAACCTTTTTTTTGGATTGTTTTGGTTGGTCCTATTTTTGTGTTCGTTTTACTGTACTAAAATGTATTTAATAAATGTATGTAAATATTTGGATCTAAATATATCTTTTTTAAATTTATTATAGGTATGTTGATTGTAATAATCACTATAACTATAGTGAGTATTTAGTGATAGTTATAAATGCAGTAATTAAACATAAATTACATGTCGAAGTGATATTTTTATGGATATGTTTATGGATGTGTTTATAGGTTATTAATAAGGAAGTACTCGTAGGTACATCCAGGAAACAGGAAGAACGTTAAAATTTTGCCATAATCATGTTATTTTTAAAATAGGTGTGGGTCTATGTTGTATTTTTTCTAGTTTTGACATTTAAAGTGGCAGTTTTCAAAACTCTGACATTAGGAAACGTCTTACTTTTCACAACCAGTTACGAAAAGTACAATTTTACGCAACTGGTTTTGTAAAGTTCATTTTTATAGTAGCTTATTTAGACCTGAGAAGCTATGAAAGTGACAAGTGTCACACCGTTACAACCTACTGGATTGATTTGAAACGTATAAAATTCAGTTTTTTTCTCACAAAATATAAAATTGGTGAAAATTAGAACAAATCTTACATGAAACACGTTGTGAAACACTATTTTGTGTTACTCGCATCCTTTTGCGGAACTCGTTAGCGCTCGTTCCGCAGAAATCTGCTCCTTACACAAAATAGAACTTTTCCCAACTGGTTATATATATATATATATAAATATATATATATATATATATATATATATATATATATATATATATATATATATATATATATATATATATATATATATATATATATATATATATATATACATATATATATATATATATATATATATATATATATATATATATATATATATATATATACATATATATATATATATATATATATATATATATATATATATATATATATATATATATATATATATATATATATATATATAGCTATTCTGTCATTCTAGTTCATTATTGTGTGTTTATTGGGTATTTACCAACTACATATTAGTGCATATTGTGCACTACTTGGGACAGATATTTTATTTCTTTTAGCTAAATGGGTGGTCCAAATAAAATTATCTATAGCTTAACTTGTCCTACATTGTAGCCACCATTGATGATCCATATAGGTAAGATGTATTTTAAATCCTTGTAACATGTATTTTAAATCCTAAAAATATGTGTCTCGTTTTTAGAACTATGCAAAGTTCAAAACCGTATTCAATAATTCAAGTCACGCAGAACTACCGCACTGGATCAGCTAGGTTGGGTATTAGGAAGCCAAATTAGCTTTCGAGAAACACCCGTCTAGATAAACAACCAAGTCAACGCTTGTGAAGGAAATTGGAGCTAATTGTATACAGTTTGTTATTTTTATGATAATATCAGAATTCATTATACGTGATAGTTGGAAATTAGTTCTTACACTAGATACATAAAATATTTCACTGCACAATTCGGCGCCTTCGTAAAAAATATTGGTCGCATTTCTAGCTTCTGATCTGATGCAAATAACCCTTAAAATGTAATATTTTGAAACCATTAGAAAAATGTTGTATCTATGGTTCTAAATTAATACGAAATATTTTGAGTGGTAAATTTTTAGAAAAAAATAAGGGGTCTTACATATATTTTTTTTTCAAAACCTTTTCCCTTCCAATTTACAGTTAATCACTAAAGTTGGTATAAAAAAATGTTTTTATTTTATTTCTCCGCTATGGAAGAATTTAGAAACATGAAATTTGGTGGACAAATTGCACTAATTAAATGACAGATTAAATTGTAACCCTAAAATATTCTTACAAGGCGGTAAAAAACCAACCCCTATAATATTTTTCATCAGAAATTTTTAACGCGTCGAAAATTCTTTGAATGCGTTGACAAAAAATTGATCTGCAAAGAAAATTTAAAACATTTATATTTTTTTAAATTTATTGTCGTTTACAATTAAAATAAATACATATTGTTAAAATGGTAAACGATACTGCACTTGTATTGTGACTCTCTAGAGATTAGTAAAAAACAAGAACTATGGCAATATTTGTCATAATTATTTTATTTGACGACAAACCTACTACACTGTTTCACCGAATAATAACTCCTCCGTCTATTTATTGTGTGTTCTATCCTCCGCGTATTGAAAAGGGATGTGAATAATTGATTTTTTTGTGAGCAAACCACAAATTTTGCGCCTAAACTCAAGAGACAAAAAAAGTTGCAGATTGAAGACATCTGTGTACATCAAATTTTTAAATAAAGACATATCAACACGATAAAAATTTCTGTTAAAAATATTATACGGCTTCGTTCTTTTACCCCCTCGTACCAATATCTAAACTGTCACAAACTGGCATTTTATTATTGCAAATTATCCGCCAAATTTCAGGGGATAAATTTTTGCTAAAAATTCACCTTAATATCTATCGCATCAATTTAGAAACAACCTGTATAATATGTATACCGTTGACTGAATGATTGGGACATAGGTAGAATAGGTATGTAAAAAGTAAAACGTCGGAAAAATAAAGCGGCCGCCCATGCGTAGATACTGTAGGCATCTCCTTCAAAGACAAATGGCGGCCGCTTTTGTTTTACAAAGGATTTACCGAACTTTTTACTTTTTTGCGATTTTAATTTAGATCGTATGCACTCTACTTAGGTATACGAATTAAAATTGTACTTATATTATTTTCGTACTTCCCGGACTGAAGTAATAACTTCGCTCCCTTATGACAAGGATCGAATAAATGTCACTTTCTGTCGTTCCGGTATTTAATATTGAAAAAAATCCTGGAAGGATTAAATTACAAAGAAGAATGTAACAGGTGTTTTATTGATTTAATTATCGAAATTAATGTTGTTACAGTTCGTCATATTGTCCAGTGTTTCCTGGATGAATGAGGCAGATATGACCTACTTCGGCTGCCCTTTTATCAATATTATATACACCTTCTTTACTCATAATCGAGGTCATGACACTAGCAATGACAATATCTCCAAATTAATCTTACACGTTGCGACTGAAGTACTTTTAATCTCTCAGGTTAATTATGGCCCTCTATACGGTCAGGCCATAAACTTTACCTTCGGGATTAAAAGTGCTACTTCGGTCTCACCGTATATAATATACTATTATTGTTCTCGTAATATATTTATTTACTCATAAATATGAGATGAACGTTATGCAATTTACAGTTGTTATTGTTAGTTGTTATTTGAAGTGTGCTAAAGGTGTATGTGACTGGTGAACGTGTCGATTGTGCGAGATAAGTCAAAAATGCAATAGGTAGCAAGAAATGCCTTATCTCTTCGGGTTAGTGGGTTTGTTTTTGCAGTAATCGTTGTTTTCTTCCGGCTTTGACCATAATTATTATAAGGGATTTACTAGGTAGTGGTTTCACGCCATTTTACAACACCATAAATTACATATATTACTATATTTATGCATTAGACCAAGCTAATTAAAACAATATCTACATGATTATAATTTATATGTAATTCTATAAAAGATATTAAGGTTATTATTCATATATTTTTGGCAATTTCTAGTGATTTTATTTGTAGCTATTGGCACACCTGTTTATTATGTTTGCTATGACCATACAACCTCATATGTTTTGTGCGTAAAACAAAGCGAAGTATCTGTTTGGCTTCTTTGATTTGTGGCAGACCACCATCTTTCTAGAATCATGCGGAAAATGTTCCTGAGTTCTAGGTTTCCTTTCATAATCGCGAAATGCGAAATATTCGAACGAAAGATGCTCAAAATATTTGCTACTGATGTCACCTTAATTTGTGAAATATTCCAGTTAAAACTAGCATATCTTCTTGGAACTTAAAATTATAAAATGTCTATGATTTCATGAAAGTGAAAATAGGAAAATAAAATAATTAATCAAGTATAATAATTTGAAGCAACATTGCTTTATGTGGATTGTGGATACAATATATTTATCTTGTGGGCTGAAAAAGTATATCCATACTATACTCCAGAATCCATAGACACTGTACTTCACTGTAGACAGTAGACGACAGTAGTACATGGCACGCACATGACGTATGACGATATAAGATGATTTTAGTTGGGACAATTTGTGGCAAATAAATAATAAATTGGTACGTGAGTATCACCCTGTATATAAATTAAATAAAACATTGTGCGTGTTTATTGGCAGTTGGTTGATTTAGTTTCATTGAAGTTCCATTTTATCACGATCAAATCCAAATAGACCACGTGCCATTTTAAATGGAATTTATTCTTGCCTACCGATTAGGGTGATACGAATTACCTTTATTGATGAGTAAGATTAAAATTGTTTCTGATAACACGCAACTTATAAAATGAGGGGTGGTATCCATTCTACCAATTTGATGGTATGGAATTAATGTATAAAATAAATAAACAAAAATCAATAAAAATGTTGACACACCTGGTTCTTACCTAGGGTAGATATTTCCTCGCCATAAACGCGATATTTCCTTCTGTTGTACATAACATATAAAGCCAATTGCACCATCTGTTACCCTGTTGAATATATAACAAGATAAAGTGTAATAACTATATATAAATTAATAAATAGCATAATAACAAACCGCATAAGCTTTTTGTTAAATTCTTACTGATTATGCCTCAAACCATCTGTTGTTGCTGGTTATACCTACCAGCTATTGTTGTTATAAGGGTTAAACTGATTAAACTTGATCTAAATGAAATTTCAACATGTTTGTCAATAATTTTTAATAGCTGATTAGTTGGTTTTAAGCAAATTCTAGGTAGGTGTACTTTTACGATAATTATAACGTCATAAATCATATATATTATAATCATGAATATCAATATTGTTTGATTTTTCTAGGTCATATGGCTTAAAATATATCTCTTATATATAGTTTTCTTATATTTAGTTTTGCTGACTACTTTCGATTTATGATTTATAATTCGGTAACCTAAATGGTTCAAATCGATGGAACACATATTTTTATTCATGATAATTCTCCTCCAAATAACCAACACGGAAAATAAAGAAATGCATTTTTCAAAAATCTACATATGCTTATTTTATACATGTGGGTAATAATTAATCTATTGTCGTGCTTATCATCTACTACTGGACGAATACTGACTTCGTTGCCACTTGCCATTAATGACACATATTTTTTTGTATCATTGTTGCCACCGAACTTTAACATAGTGGCATATGCCCCCCTATGTTTTTATTTATTTTTATTTTATATTATTTTTTGTTTTCTGAAGTCTAAGTTAGATAATCCTATTAAGTTTATCTCTCGAAATTTTAGTTATTTTTTTTTAATAGAAACACTAAATACCTATACCCGAATTCCTTTAAACGAGATAGTGACTCATACCCGCTGTGTTCATCATCTGCAGTTAAAACAAAGCCGCTATCTTCGTCCTGGCCATTGAAACGCTGTCCGAGTCACTATCACGTTTAAAGGACCTTGGTATAATAATACTCATTTTGATTTTGTTTTAGTCTTCGTTTTCGTTATTTTTAT
>CAXKVY010008257.1:0-47758 GCA_964058915.1 Tetropium fuscum
GCCCCAGAAGCCCGATGCCCGCCTTGAAATTTCACATGTCATGAAAATGGAGGTTTAGTACCCGGGCGGAGTGGATGGCGAGAGAAAGTGTTTACTTAGTTTTAAAACGCTCTTGATGTTCCACCTGAAATGATGATTCGTCCTAATAGGCTCTGATATTACCAAAATGACTACAAAAAATGCCCAAATACAGGTATATTTAAAACATTCTCGCAGAAAACTGTTTTGGTGTCTAATGTTTGTTGAAAATAAAAAGAAAAGGAGGTCAGGTACACTTATATCTACACATAAACCAAATTACGGTGTTTAAAAGTTGTAATCATATCACCATCTCGTCACATAAAAAAAGATAATGCACATAAATTTAATACCGAAATAATATATTCCTTCGAAAATGATGGTACACATCTGTCAGATGTTGATAAAACTTACCTAGGAAGTTAGCAAATGTTTTCATATTATATCTTCTCACTTAGGTCGTCCCTTTAACTGAGATCATTGATGTCTTTCAATCAACGCTAATACTCAAATTATGTCATACTCTTAATATACAATAACCGATAGAACCGGAGAGTTTTGACTATTCTGGAGATCTATGGAAGAAAAAGTATTTAATAGAATCGGTAAATATCTTGTGATCAAAAAAAAGTTAAAAGTTCGCAGAAGGTAGTTTATCCAGAAGAACAGTCATAAGATGAATATCTAGATGCAATAGTGGAAAACATAAAAATTATCCTTGAGAAAGTTTTGGAAGAGTTTGTTGCATTCTCGAAAGCATAGGACGAAACCGCTGTTTTTAGTGACACAGATTTGCTCGCGCTTCGAACCCTGAAACATTACAAGAGAAGATATTTTTGAAAAAAACTGTAAATGTTTTTAGTGCTTTATAACTGAACTAGGCAATGTTATGGAAATCTAGAAATCTAATCTTGCACTTCGGAAGAGGTAAAAATTCAAGACGATAAAAAATTTATATGATTCATTAATTAAAATACATCGTAAGAATGGGGTTTGTGTAAGACCTGTGAGCATTCCTATATACCAATACATCCGGAGGCAGAATCACTCCATAATTTATCAAAAAGATCATTGTGTAGTTAAAATAAATCATTGAAATCATCTCATTAAAATAATTAAATCTCACTCACGTAATTAAGAAAGTTGTTACGTAATTAAGAAAGTTGTTTCGTAAAAATTTCATTGAAACATGAATTTAAATGAAGAGTTTAAAGTGTAATTGACGTGTAATGCTGAAAAGCTTCAATAAAAGCGATCCTAATCCGATCTGATAAATAATCCTAATACATGTAATAACAAAAAAAAGATACAGAATATTTTTCTGCAATCTACAATTTGTTAATATAAAAATATTAAACAGAATAACTTACCTACATACATACCTACTTGCTATAAATATACATCTATATAATATTAACATAACTAAAATAAGAAAATAATAAAATATAAAATATGCCTAAGTGCGTAGGGTTTCTTGAGTGCTCTTCCCTATGATAGTAATCGAACGGTCTAGTACCCTTAAAAATTAATTAGATCTGTCGTTTTTACCTATGTCAATTATGTCAAAATAAAATCATAATTTGAAACAGGACCGAAACGTTAAGATTTTATAATCAGGTCGTCTCAGATCTTCATTGAGGATCTTATATGATCAATAAAGCAAATCGTACATCACTTTGAAGATCCTCAATGAAGGTGAAAGAACTTGTACAACTTCTAAATGTTTCGTTTTATTTATGAAATTTACTTTGATTGGCTATTAGTTATAATACTGAAGCTTGGCAATTTTATTATTATATTTAAATTCAACTAGTTTACTAGTTTTATCTATTTATTATGATATATATTGATTTGAAATCATCCCCAATAATTTTATTACGATATATCACGGATTATTTTAATTGTTTTATGCAATTATTTAGTTGCCATGCTGAAGGATTTTCCACTTGGTCACTAGTAATTCCAGCAATCTGCGTGCATTTAGCTCTGTCTCTTTTTGGCCTGTTAATAAATTTTATATTACCTACATGTTTCATATACTACACTGCTGATACAAAAATCTTTCATGTACTCAAAAATACCAAATTATATTAAATATATGGAATCAGTTTCAACTTTGTATCTATATTATAATGATATTTATTAAATAAGTATATTATATTTGCAACTTCCATGTTGTATTTCTTATTATTTGTCTTAACTTCATATATACTTCCTGTAGCTTTATGAAATATACAGGGATACCCTTGTATATATTTTGTAAACTTGTTCCTCCCACTTGTTCTGGTGATCTCCATTCCCTCATTTTTATCCTATCGCTTTAATTAGAATAGCTTTTACCTATTTAACTTATTTATTACCTATTTAACTGTTGGATAGGGCTGGAACCTTTGATGTAACTGTAACACTCGGAGTAGTTTCCACAAACTGTGACTATTTAACTGTGACTAGTTTATTTTATTCATGATCTTCTATTAAATATTAATACAGTAAATAACTCAATTATTAATGGTTAGGTGTAAATTAATTCGGCTTTATATTTTTTGTACTAAATCAAATGTCGAGAGTTTATGTCCGGTTTATTTCACAGTTGCTTTCTACAAGTTCAGTTGATCTCAGACCATTTATCAATCAACAAAATTCTACTAATGACGTTTCTTTTCAAATGCTGTCAAAGGTTGTAATCACTTAAGTGTTATAGTATATATAGAACTGCTTCTTTGGATGCTGTAATCGTATTATAAAGCATAGAGTGTGAAAGAACATTTTCATTATTATTAAGGTAGGCATTATTAAGGTAAAAATAAATACTTTCCTAGAATGCATCACCCTGGTATAAATTATTAATTATTTAATGCTGTTACTCTGTAGTTAGTCATATTATCGCTACGTAATTATGCCGGTTTTTATTAATATATTATTAGTGTCATTAAATGGTGGTTGTTTTATGGAATCTATGTATTTCCATACATAGGCGTCGACGTACCGATATTTAAATATATTCATCTGGCGATAAAACAGGCGCGGGTGCCTAACACACGGGCTTTTTAGAATTCTTACTGAGTCATGAAACTTCCTTTTATTTAAAAATGATGGTCATATATTCATCATAATTATCATAATTATAACGAAGGCGATTTTAAAAATGAAAAGTCAGTGCTACACCGAAATATGGTAGTCGATTTGGCAAAAACAGAAAATATTAAAGTTGATTCAATAATGGACGTTGTGGGTTTTCTTAAAAAATACCCATATTACATGGAAATAATGCCACGAATTTTTATTTTTTTAAGCTTTTTTAACAATTCTAGCAATATGTACGGCCGAGTGTGAATACTAGTTTGCAACGAATAATCTTTAAGATCAACTTGGGCCAGGAAATTTTTTTCTATGAATTCAGCACTTATTTAACCACCTCCTGACCTATTAAATGTAGATATTGATTTATTTTTTATTTAATTTAAGAAGTTATGGCTGACTTTATTGACTCTCTATCCGTAAGAATAGAATATTTATTGAATATTGATGTTGTGTGACTATTTCTTTGGTTATTTATATTATTTTCATTTATTTATTTAATATTTGTCATATGTTTAGAATTATATTTTTCGTGTTTCGACAATGCAATTTATTTATTACTATTTTATGCCCCCCCCCCCTTGCAATTCCAAAAGTCGGCGCCATTGTCTCCGGATCTAAAACAATCAATGCAGATTTATACCTACGCTCGTGTTGCTAATCTAATTTACTTACCAGATTTACATTAATGACAGTAATTGAGAAAATGTTAGTAAATTATGGGCATACAGACATCTCCATGGACAGTTTAATAGAATTTATTGGAGAGAACTGCTAAATAAATCATATATTGTCCACCATTATGTTATTTATAGCCCTGAATTGAGGACTAATTTAAATTTTATATATCCTTGAATATTTCAGAAAAGTTTGTAATAATTTGCATATTAAATAAAATTATAACGTACTTGACTTTGCCAACACCGCAAAGTTTATAATTTGTGGATATCTTCTGGATAACTGTATGCCTAATGCTTTTATATATAATATGTTCGAATAGAACAAATATAAACAGTAGACTAGGTTTGTGTATTCTAAGAATTTGAGTACCGTCAAAAACTAATGTCATAAAACGTCACTGCAAGTGTTGGAGTATTAATATTTTAAATTCAAGTATAAATGATCAATGAAATAAATCGTATACTGCTCTGAATATCCTTAATAAAGGTGAAAGAACTTGTACAACTTCTAAGTGGTTCGTTTCGGTGTGTATAGTGGTTCATTTCCGTATGTATGTCCAGATATAGCACTGGTAAGTATATCTTTCCTCTTATTCGTCTATTTGCTTATTTCTCTATGTAATGAAATGCTACAAACCCAAGATTACTTTTCACAAACAAATATGAATAGCAAAGAATTTCAAAGCTAATATATATATATATATATATATATATATATATATATATATATATATATATATATATATATATATATATATATATATATATATATATATATATATATATATAGAAAAGTGAGAAAATAGCCCTAATATAATCAATATAAAATGCAAGAGTATTTCAAGAATACCTACCTACGAATTGCACACCGCGTATTGTATGTAACAGACAACGAGACAAAGACCCTACAAGAACAAAATATCGTGATGCATTAAATAAAGATAGCTATACACTACCCGGTAACAATGACCTTGCTCTGATTGGTCGATCATATTTATAATAATAACAAAATAAAACAACGCCAGAAAAATAAGGTGACAACAAGAATAGTTTAGACAAATGATTATATTAATTATCAAATATAAAAGTAACATAAACTGTGTTTAGTAATAAGAGTATAAATGAAAAACTATCATCAAAAGTAGGGTTCCAGATTAAAAGCCTCATAGCAAAACTCAAGTACTCACGAAGCAGAATACTAGCCTATTCCGAACCCTCCTTTGAGATCAAGGGATATGCTTTAATAAGTAAAATTAATGGTAAATTTGAATTTCATTACATATAAAAATACAAAAAAGTAATAGCAACAACTTTTGATAAATAGTAAATCCAGAAGTGTTCACTGACATTGTAGACTGGCCCATATTTATAAGATCTGGAGAATATATCAGCAAGTATGTACATTTCCATTCTACTCTATCCTTAAACATATTAAGCAGATCAACCCAAAAATCTTTTTTAATAAATGAATATATTCAATAATAAATATTAATCATTATAACCAAAATAAACATTCAATTAAATTTATATAATCAACTCAATTGTCTCTCCAACGAGCTATTCAATATTAATTATTAAAATTATAAAAAATATAACATAACAATTGGCGCCCAACGTGGGGCCAAAATAAAATAATATTTATTTAAAAAATATAAAAATCTAAATTATAACTACTCAACTATTCTTTTAAGATGGATATAATTATGCGAAGCAAACACCATACTCAAAATAAAAAATCTATTATATTTCTAGATAATAATATTACTAATAAGTGGTATCACAAAGTTGTTTTATTTTCCTGATAAATATCTATGTAAGATGTTGCGGATGTGATGAAAGAAAGAAAGGGTGGTGGCGAGCTATCGCTTCCATATCGCCGTTTGACGTGGCGATACCGGAGAAACTATCCCGTGATACCTTTGCAGTGTTTCTGTGTTAGTGGAAAACTTTTTGTTTTTTTTTCTTTCACGGCGAAAATTTCATTCCCTCTCTCTATTCAAGAGTATTATAAACGTGTTTGTGTGTTAGCAAGTTTGTCGTCCATTACATGTATGAAAAAAACTAACAATTGAAGTGAGCTCTGAAATATTATCTTCTTAATAATGTCAAATTGACAACCAGCGGTGCTTCGTTTTCTTTCTCGTTTCTCATTCCAGATTAATAAATAATTACAATAGGATTGCGGTGTTTCTATAATCCGTTTGTTCCGCAGAAACATTATCCGCTATTATTTCATTCTGTTGCATGCTAAATTTAATAATGTCCATCATATTTCAATTGAGAGTAACGGTACGGTAAGCCGTCATTCGCCATTTGCTGAATATTCCGTAATATCTAAATTCGAATTCCAATTATAAAACATTTTGTTAAAGATAAAATGGAGATACGCGTAAGATTTTTTATAGAAAGTTTTAAAAGTAACTGTCAATAGTCAGACGTGTATCTCGTTGAAGTAATTTTCGCACGGTAATTTTCTCTTAAAAGTGCTGCACAATAATTGAGTATTCGATCGAGCAGTGTCTCCCTTCTGTCCACTTTTGTTCTTGTGTCCCGTTTTGTTGCGTAAAATAATTACTATAACCATCCCCAAAGACAATAATCAATGGGATTGAGGTCTGGTGATCTTGGTTGCCAATTATGGGACCACGGCCCACGGTGAGAACCCACGGCCAATCCAACGGTGGGGAACGCGAAAATTTAGACGATTTCTCACATTCCGACCGAAAAGGACAGGGGCTCCATTATGCTGAGAGTACATATCTTGCCTTATGTCCAGTGGTATATCCAGAAAATCTCTCAGGTTATTTTTCAAAAAAAAAATCTAAAAATTTAGGATGACCTACTTAAATTGAAATAATAAAACGGTGCTGGGTAAGTGCTTGAATTTGTGACTGTCCGGATTTCGAATTCTATGACGGTGCCCACTTAAGTAATTGAACAAATTTCTAGTGATTAGCTTTTAATTAACTAATTTGATCTTTCAATTTTATATGTAATTTATAATAGAAAATACACAGTTTTTCACCACTGCTTTTGAACACTGTAAACTATTTTAATTAATATATCTGTATCGACTAAGAATCGTACATGTTTATAGAACTTTTTTGTCCCTTTTAATCACTGGAACCTATTCCTCAAGTCCTCAAATATTAATAAATAATCATGAAATCAAATAATAAATTAAAAAAATGTCTCATAATTACAAATGAAAGTATCAATTTTCAAGACATCACCATTAATCTATCATTTGTCATTTTAATATTTTAATCGTAGACTATTTTCCAATAACATGATAATTATTGGAAATATTTTAGTATTAAGTGGATTGTTATGTACAAGATAGCTCAGCATTATAATACATATCGTTTCTAGTTTCAATATATGTTAATGTTTTCCCTGTCAATCAATAACCGGCTATAAAAGTCCAATCAACTGTCCTAAATAATCATTTACTTACTCAACGGAAATCCGAGAATGTCGACCTTAACCCAGAATTCCAATCGCCGGCGAGTATTTCAACGGATGCACAAACTACTTCTATAATACGTGAAGTTCAGCTGTGAAAGACTCGCGAAAAGCGACACTCCGACCGCGGCGGAAAACTTCGGCAAACTCCCGCCAAAGCTTTGCCACGGCATGCTTTTTATCCCCACCACTCGGTAGAGCTTTCAGCGCAAGATTCTCGCTGTACTACTACGTCCCCGAAACTTAGGGAAAAAAGAGCAGGCGGGCGCCGCATCGTACAGACTGGCGAATTATTGGAAATATGAATATTAAGGTATGGGGTGAGCGAAAAGAAGACAGACCGTCGAATGATAATTTGATGTAATTAAATTCAGCAAGTCTTGGAACAAAAAGCTTTATCGCTGCTCAGGTCGCTTGGAAGTTCAGAGCTTTGCGCTTGGCTCGGCAAGAGATGTGAATTTTTAAATATTTTGTTTCCGTGTAAACGTCTGGAAAGATTTATGAGTCTTTCGTTATAGCTTTAGATGTATTACAATAATTATTTGTATGACTAGTTTTGAAAGTAATTTTTTCTAATTTTGACTATTAAAGTGAGACTTTTGTCAAAACCCTTTAACGTCAAAACCCTTTGACGTTAGGAAACGTCTTACTTTTCACAACCAGTTGCGAAAAGTAAAATAGTACGCAACTGGTTGTGTAAAGTTCATTACATAGTAGGTTATTTAGACCTGACAAGCTATGAATGTGACGAGCTGTCACACCGTTACAACCTACTGGATTGTTTTTAAACGTATAAAATTCATAGTTTTCTTCTCATGAAATATAAAATTGGTGAAAATTAGAAAAAAATCTTGTACGAAACACGTAGGGAAACACTATTTTGTGTAACTCGCATCCTTTTGCGGAACTCGCTAGCGCTCGTTCTGCACAAATCTGCTCGTTACACAAAATAGTACTTTTACCAACTGGTTACATAAATAGCTATTATGTCAAATTAAAACGAAAGTTGCACCCTGTGTCGAATCTTCAATCATTTAAGTATATAGTTTCAGTCGTGTCGTCGAATTTAAAAACATATATTTTCATATACTATATGTCTATTGTCCATTTATAACTAGAGCTGAAAATATACAAGTCCCATTAGAATGGGTCACTTGCGTTGTCATATTTTTGAGCCGCCCTATATAAAATTATATCTGGATGTAATTTTGTGTTGATGTTGATATCATCAAAGAACTATATTTCATTGCAAATAGATTTATTTTAAATATTTTGTAGTTTGAGCAGAAAAAAATCAGTTTTTATAAATTCACCCTATTTTGTTTGTGACTCGCCCTGTATACAAACACAAATTTTGATAGACAATATGTCATTTGAAATCAGGGAATTAACATTCACACAAAAAAAATGCAATCGAATCCTTTAATTTCCATAATTTTTTCATCTCAAAAACTACTCATAGGATTCAGTTGGTACCTTGACTGTTCTGATCAGAAAACCAAAAATATATACAACATACTAAAATTTTACCTAAATTCACAGAGAGCCATTTTCCCTATACTTTGTGCGTGGTCCTTTAGTCGAGATAATAAATTTGCTCTACGGAACACTATATGGTTAGTTATACCGTTGATTCAAGGTAAAAAGTCCTTCAGTCAACGATTGTACTAACATTAATAAGCAGTCTGTTTGATGCACGTCAAACACGAAAGATGGCAAGAACTGCATTCTCATTGCATTGCAATAAACCAGCCAGATTTTTACACATATCAGCAAACATTACCGAAAATATATTATCTAAAAATGACATATGGGTTTCTAAATCGTTCATGAACAATATAAACAGTAATGGGGATAGGACGCTTCCCTAAGGAACTGCTAAATCAAACCTGTTCAATGTTGGACTGAAGCTGGCTTTAGGCTATGCTTTAGGCTTTAGGCATTAGGCTGGCTTTAGGCTAAATGATACTAAAATATAAAATTAAAACCTTATTCTAAATTAAATTAATTAAAATATAAAAACATAACTAATTCAATTGGCGCGCACAAACGTGTGGCAATAATAATAAAATAAACACCAAACTAACTTTACTATTATATAATATATATATATATATATATATATATATATATATATATATATATATATATATATATATATATATATATATATATATATATAAATATGCCGATGTAATTTCATTTTCGGATGATATATTAGTATATACTTTGTACTAATAGCAACAGTCAACAAAGGGAAACCCTTTCATTACTTATTGACACAGAACGTTTTTAATATACATATGAAAGCTTTTGCCCTGAAATAATTATATCGCTGAAAGGAGGGGTTATAAAAGCAAAAACGCTGAAGTCCTTAAAAACTTGATTTCTGAATGTTTCATGTACATGTACACTATATAAAGTAACCACTTGATCTGCTTCATAATAAACGAAAATGATATTCAAATATTAAGTGAACATTTGCCATTAACAATAATTGCCATTCGGGTAAAGCCATTTTTATTGGTAGGTCATTATTTTGTGCGGGAAATTAACAGTTTACAGATCTTGGCGTACGTTACATAGGTACTGGCAGAAATAGAGACATTAATAATATTGGATTTTTTAATCGGGCTAATGGACTAAAAAGACAATGAAAAAATATATACTGGCAATGAACCCTTGGAAAAGTGGAACAAGGAAGCAACTGCAAACAACGTTGTTTCGGGGTAATTGCCCCCTCATCAGTGCAGTGCAGCTTGATAGAAAGAAGGAAAATACGAGGAGACAAAGGACACAACAACAAAGACAAGGGAACAATTACCCCGAAACAACATTGTTTGCAGCTGCCTCGTTGTTCCACTTTTCCATGGGCTCATTGCAAGTATATATGTTAATAATATTGTTCATTATTGAACATTGAGACATTAAGGGGGGGGGGGGGATTTTGAAAAAAGTGGAATGGCGAAAACAAGGCGGGTCGGTGGGCCCCGACATATGCTGGTATTCTGTGTCAGACCTTAAACGTGTGGTGTTTTTTTAGTCAATCGTTTTTTAGCCGAGTGTGGTGTTTTTATCCAAAATGGAAACCGTGGTGTATTTTACTTGAACACACACAGTGGAGAAATATTATAAAATATTAATCTGAAGGTTAAGTAGAAGTGATCCTAGATTTCCGGGCTAGTGAGTAAAATAGTTTTAGTTATTGTTTCTGACCTAGTTCCTTCGTAAATGCGAGATATTGACACGCTAAAAGTTTGGATAAAATTGAGGTACTTCAGCATTTATTTAAAATTTTCTTCTGTTCTCATGAGCTCATGATTGAAAACTATTTCACTCACTAGCGGGAACTATTGCGAATACGTTGATATATTATAATATCCAATTATATTGATTTTTCTAAGTTACTTGTGTTCTCGTCTGAACCTCTGGTAGACGGTAAAAATATACATACAAAATTCCCTTCTTAAGAATAAGATTTGTTCTTTAATCTGTTGAGCGCGTTCCCGGCCGTGATCTACACGTCGAATGGAAATCTAGTTTGTACCAAAGCTGCTGGAAATTGAGTCCTCTACAACTTTATCATTTATTTTCAACAAAAATGGCCAAAAAGTTGCGCCACTAGTTATTAGCAACAAATAATTTTGTAAACAATATTGAATATATTTGAATTGTATGGAATTAAATTATCTACAAATTTGTTACTTACCTTTTTTATCGGAAAAAGCAAAATACTTGTAGAAATCGACAAAAACACAAAATCCAAGATGGCGGGCACTTCCCATAATTAATTAGTTAACGGGCAAGAATATGATGTCTTCATCTATTCTGAGGGGGATATTGAATTGCGTCAAAACTTTTAACCTGACAGTTTTTTTTTAAATCTAAAACGATTGGGCTATGTGGCCTGTTCAGTGAAACAGATAGAAAACAGGCAAACACACTGACTCGCCTAACGGGCATTTGAAAAAAAGGGAATAATGTGCCGCAACGTTTTAGGAGGGCAATTTTAATGTACTGCCACGTGGGATTTTGTTGATAACGTATATTTTTAGAATTATAGGGGGTAAGAATGGGCGCGTTTGATTATTTCGCAGAAGGGCAAAAAAAATCAGTTTTTCAACGCGCTCTAGCGCAAATACCGCTCATCAGTATTTGCAGAAATACATTTTGTAGGACATTTGATCTACTTTAATTTTGCATAGAATATACCTATATATACATCTTCGAAAAACGCATAGTTTTTTAGATGTAAGTGAAAAACTGAAAATAGTGGGAAGATTCTGAAATTCTTTGCGGTTTTCATTGTGATGCCGATCTCCTACAAGGCAGTAAACTTTAAATTCGGACGCAGTGCCAAAAAAAATATAAAACCACTGAGAACGGACAAACGACCATTTGCCTGGGCGTCCTGTGACAATTCAAATTGTCTACGTAAATTAAAACTACACCTCTAGATCAAAGGTTTCATTTACATAATCTCCGCAGATTGCGTGGCTTTACAAATTGTTTATAAAAAGTTTGATTACTTTTTTAGTAAAGTACAGCTAACTTAGCTATAACAACACGTCATAACAGATTTGACTCGCAGACTGTCGTATAACTTGAGTTTAATTGTTAAAGTAACGTGATGCATTAAAAAAAGAAACAAGGTACTTTGTATGAACTATATATGTATGAACTACATATGTAGGCGTGTAGGTATGTCAATTTTAATTATGGCCGTATTGTGTTCCCTCGTAACAAAATCCGAATTTACTTTTATTTAGTTCTCAGCGTTCTCAACTGAAGTGGACTTACATTATGCCTACCCAGCAGCAATTAATTAGCAAGCTACATAAAAGTTTAATTGCCGGAGAATTTTAAACTACGTTATAAACTAAAAATATTAATAGGTACCTAATTTTGATAACATTATCAAGCAGAAACTTCGAAGTTTTTTTCTCTAAAGCCTTGTGACACCTTGATAAATGATAACTCAAAGTAACTGAAAATTATATTTGATTGAGTATTATATTTGATTGAGCCAAAAAACCTAGAGGAGCTCACAAGACAGGAGGAAAAAACACACACATATATATATATATATATATATATATATATATATATATATATATACATATATATATATATATATATATATATATATATATATATATATATATATATATATGTAGTTGAAAACTGATGGGACTTATTTATCCGTAGGGAAGTAAGCCGATTTTAGGAAAAAAATTGTGTTTCTTAGATACCGTTCTTACTCTTAAACAACTTACTTTTTCTCCAACCAACCCATTAACATGTGATCACTTATTATTATTTTTAATATTACTCTACAGAAATTGTTTATATTTAATTACCATACATAGCTATACATTTTATATATATATATATATATATATATATATATATATATATATATATATATATATATATATATATATATATATATATATATATATATATATATATATATATATATATATATATATATATATATATATATATATATATATATATATATATATATATATATATATATATATATATATATATATATATATATATATATATATATATATATGAAGTCCCCTCACTTGTGGTATGTTCACTTGCTTCCATTTTGAACTAGCTTGTGGACCATCTCATAAGTATCTTGGTTCGTAGCTAATCTGATTTTTTTATTTTCTTTAATCTCGAAACCCCGCTTGGATCATGCTTTTATTTATAATGAATGGACATAGTTTAATGAGTTTCGATGCTCGATAATTAATGCTGTGACTTCTCGAAGCTATTTATATGCTCCTTTTAATTTTATGCTGAATTTTAATTGAGATATTAATAATTACAAAAGTGACCCAATTACCGTGCAGTCTTTACAGGCACGTGCATAGCGCTCTGTCTTTATCTGACTTAGTTGACTGTGATGTTGACTGTGATGCTGACTGTGTTGTTTGATATAAAAAAAAGGCAAATGTCAGTTTCTGAAGCTTCTAATAATGTCGTATAATGTAAGGTCATATAACATGCAAAATGGTGACAATCCCATTTGTTTTCTAAAAATCCAGGACTAGAAGCACAAAAAGGGAAATACTGAATTACCTACGAGGAATACACGCGAACTCGAGAATGTTTTCTAGAATGTTTTCGAGAATGTTTTCTCTCGAAAGCTACTAAATGTGACCATAAAAAATGGACAATAAATTCAACGCAATATTGACTCTGCAGTCCTGATATCATTTTTACCAAAAATCTGGCTAAACAACGCAACTCGGGATTAACGAATATGACAGTTTCCCAGTTTCAGTCAAGGGGTTTCCCGAGACTTATATTAATTCATTATACTTTAAAACTACAACTTGTCACAGCCTATTATTTTCTAATAACACCCAAAATTATTTTTATTTTCCACCCTTCGCATTAGTTCTCCACAGGCATGCGGAGGAAGATAAAAATCAGTGAATCATCTGGAATATGAGATTAATAAAACCGTTTTTGTTTTATTTTTAAATACATTTAAATTTTAAGGTGAATTTTAAAATACAAGGGAATCTTATTATTTTGACTGAAATTATTTTCCAAGTCAGAAAAAAAATTATTACGTTTTTCGAAATTTACTGCAGATGTGGCTACTGTCAGCCAGATTTTTGCGCCTCTTTTCCTGAAAAATAAAAATATGTCCAAAACATGGAAATACTTGGCAGATAAAACCGTTATAGTTCAGAAAAGTTAAGTTTGTCCATTGTTGGTGAATGAAAGAAGGCACTTGAACAAAAAATAAATTAATATTAACAGACATCATTAAGAGTCTGCTAACGGGGAAAGGTGAGAGAGAGAGAGAGCAGAGAAAATTAATAAAAGCAGTACCTAGAATTTATTATGAAATCGTTAATTGCTTAACGCAGAACACTCACGTACCATATTTCGTGTCAAGGGTATCGCGGAATATTTTGTTTCATTTTAATTTAATTAATTGGACATGGATTTCTTATAATGCTTTATTTGTGTCGATTATTATCTATATGTAAGTAAGTGCGCCTAATAGAAAAAACACAATGTAGAGGTGATTCAGCATTTACATAAACGATTAAATATTATTTACAAAAAAAATTATAAAATTAATTTGATTTCTGTATAATATGTTACTTACTTATTTTGAACAAATACATACAATACGAGTATACGCAAATAATTCTACGTATATAAATATGTAGGTACACTAGCAATACTACGCCGATAGAAAATAAGATGGCGGTGAATTGTCAAAATAATTTAAAATGCCTGTCAGTTTGGTTTTCTATGTGATGTTATTCATAATAACCAAATAATGGTTACTCAAAAAACGAAAAATTCAATTTAGATACATAGGAAACTGACGAGCATACTAAGTTAGTTCTTAATTTCTCCGCTAGGTGCGTATCGCTTATATTCTAGTCCGAATACAGGTTATCCCAATATTATGACCACCTTTCGAAATAGTACGGAATTCTAGATACAATTGTGATAATTTAAACAAAAACTCTGACAGAGGTAAGTTTTCTATCATAGTGCTTTCGTTTGATATGCAAACTAATGGAATGCGGTGCTCAGTGGCGCACGCAATTATCCTAATATAGAAAATAAAATAAAAAACAATAATCTTTTCATTCTCGTAGAACAGAACAGCTGCCCACAAGCTGTCTTATTATGTCATATGAATATGACATAATAAAACATCTATTGAAGTCACTTCACCTTGGTTGCGCATGATGATACGCCACTGAGTAGTAAAGCCAGTAAATGGCTGGCTAGTTCATGCAGGTAGCTTCTAAGTGAGCGAGAATGTAAATTGGATTTATATGAGTTGAAGAGGGATAGCGACCGATATGGTAAGCCGCGGACTGGTTCCCTAGTTCTATTCACAAGAAATTGTAGTGGTATACAATTTTACACTAAATATCCTTTTGTATTGCATAGTGATTTGATTTACCGCTTCTGTAGTAATTGGTACGGGTTTTCTTTGTAAAATGCCGCACAATTTTTTTCTCTAGTTTGTATATCAAACACTATATTAACCTAAATAAGCAGTTGTTAATAAATAATTTCCAATTACTTACTTGCCTTTTACTTAAATTTATCCAAAATGAAAATAATTGAAAACAAATAATTCCATTTTAATTCAGCAAACTCAATAAAGTAAAATAATAATAATTTTCTTACTATTGCTTTTCAGCAGCTTTTTTTTTGTAAGTTGATACCGTCATTATTACGTTATTATGTGGTTGTGGTAGGCAACCTTCAAACTATTACTTAATTCACGCGACTGACCCTTAAAGGCGTGGACTTCTATATATTTATTATTAAGAACGACCTTGTCTAGCGGCAGCAATCATAGGCACGATATGAAATAGCGTGTGGTGAGTGTATTATCTAGATAGGCAACTCATTTTGATATAATTCCATAAGGGATTGCTGTAGTTGAAAGTAGTTAAAGCACCATGTATTTACAAGGCCAGTGGCGGCTGGTAAGGTGGCGCAGGTCAAGTGTGCTTCATCAAAAATTTGAGTGTATTTTTTAATGCATATACCTAGGTAAATAGAGGTATATATAGGTAAATCATTTTTATCTAATATCCATCCCTTTTTAACATTCTTAATTTACACAAGGACTCCTGTACATAAAAAAGGTACATTATATATATATATATATATATATATATATATATATATATATATATATATATATATATATATATATATATATATATATATATATATATATATATATATATATATATATATATATATATATATATATATATATATATATATATATATATATATATATATATATATATATATATATATATATATATATGTATATATATATATATATATGTATATATATGTATATATATACATATATATACATATATGCATATATGCATATATGCATATATACATATATATACATATATACATATATATGTATATATATATACATATAATATATGTATATATATGTATATATGTATATATATATATATATATATATATATATAATATATATATATATATATATATATATATATATATATATATATATATATATATATATATATATATATATATATATATATATATATATATATATATATATATGTATATATATATATATATATATATATATATATATATATATATATATATATATATATATATATATATATATATATATATATATATATATATATATTTTTTTATATATATATATATATATATATATATATATATATATATATATATATATATATATATATATATATATATGATTACTGCAATATATAGACCACCTTCAACTTCTCAAGAAAATTTTATAGATGGTCTGAGGGAATATTTAGAAGAAACTAAAAATTACTTTTTAGATTATCATGTCATTGTCGGTGATATAAATATTAATATATTAATAGACAATGACATTGTTTCAGACTATTTAAATACACTGTATGAGTACAATTTTGTTTCAACTATAAATAAACCTACAAGACAAACAGCTTGCCTTGATCATATATTTGTAAATAGTAGAGAAATATTGAAAATAAATTCCACTTTCATTGTGAAAGCCATTATCACAGATCACTTTCCTACAATAATTAATATTGATATAGAATCATCTAATAAAGAAAAAATGGATACACAAAACTACATTAAATACATTAATTACGACCAATTGAGAAAAGAAATAAAAGAGCACAAGAGTTCCCGTATGACTTGGGGATTTATAAGTATTTTGTAGATGTAATAAGAAGTAATAGTACCCACTTACAAAAATATATTTACTCGTTTATTATATTTAGATTTACAAGATAAAAGAAGTAATTTCTCAATATATATTGGAGGATACATTACATCATTGGTAGACCATAGACTAAACTGGAAAATAGAGTAAGTTGTAGTATGAAGATGTGATGTATAGAAAATACCTGATAGCAATGTCCATTTTATTTTACTCTTCTTCATTTGTTTGGGACTCTTTAAATGAAACCAATGCCATCCAGTTATTATGTTGTAAAATAACACATAAATTACCTTCTGAAGTCATAAACCAAAAAACATATAATTCCGTTGAGAACACTTCTACCGGACTCATGTTACCGAAAAATTACCATTTGATCAGGATATTAAGAATATCCATTAGAAGCTTCATTTTGTTCTCTAAATAGAGATCCGATTTAAGTATATTGTTTCCGATCGACCTTTTCCTTTTTGAGAAAAATAATAATGCCCCGTTCTCCAAGGTCGCGGGAATTTGAACGAACGCGAACGTAAAGGTAATTACAAAGTGAAATTTAATTATATCAATAAAAAAATATAGAAAAAAATAAATGTTGGGCACCACCAACGAGATTGAACAGGTCGCTGGTCCTGACTAGCTACAGCGGAGAGATATGGTCGTGAATTCTAAGGCCGTTGCGATACAAATAAGTTCGGTTTGTGGAATAACACTATTCTTACCTATGCCGGCTTTTACTGCAAAAACACTAAGGCAGGCTGCTTACGTTCACTAAAATAGTAAATAATAATCCACCGCCTAAGCGGATTATGGACAAATAAAAACGATGATTTTTTGTTTAAATTACGGAGAAAACAAAACGACAATCCGTCTTACGTTTACAACGCGAAAAACAATCTAAGGAATTATCATAAGTAGGTATCACTGCAATCACGAAATGCAAGGCAAAACGCGAATTGAAACGAAGGCGAAATAAACGAAATAGAAGAACACAAATGCGACAAAATTAATTATACAACAAGTTTCTAACGTTAAGTTCCAGAGGAGAACAATATTAATGATAAAAGCACGATTCAAAAAGCGATGTCACTGTCACTCAAAAAAGCGCGGACTCCCTGATTTTTGAGACATTTTTCAGGCAGCCGCGGTTCCGCTTTTTGTTGGTCGGCGTCACACGTAAATATATCGAAAATCGTATTACCCATAGCTTGCATTTCGCTGTGCAATCTATTGCGGTATGTAACAATATCCATAACTTTTCTGTAGTTATCCTGATCAAGGATATACATAAGATTTTTTTCTCCTATCTAAATGAATATTTCTGGAACCCAAACGGATATCCTTGAAATTCGCGGTATTCTCCTTTGCAAATTAATGTGGATATAGCACTTAACCAATAAATTTATTCTTCTATAGGATACCTTTATGAATATCTTTGTTATGAGTAGGTAATTCTAATAGTTTCTTTTCTGACCGAAGTTGCGAACAACATGTAAAATGCACTTTTTTTATAATTCAATAATACATATCAATCCTTTATAGCACAAAATTTTCTATGAATATCCATTTGGCGATAGATATTCATCATTGTTGAGACTTTGTGTATGTGTTCTTTTTGTCCTGTCGTACAACTTCTTACATAAGATAAATCTTTGTAGTGGGACGGTTTTATTTGCATGAGACCCTTAACTCAAGACTTAAGAGCGTCCGACAACGGAATTTTCTATTTTTTTATTTATTTTATAATTGACCACTTTGAACCATCCTGAAAAAATTAGCTGTGAGGGGCTAAATTTTCTGTTAGCGGAAATCTGTTCCCACGCGTCAAATGACCGAATATATTTGTATACTCTATCCAACGAGAGAATGGACTTGCTTTGCGCATCGGCGACTAAAGAGGAGGGGCTCTGTAACGTGCTACGCAGGACCGTCATTCGATGAAATAAATTCGTAAGTAGGTGAAATAAATTTTATTTTGAAAACATGAAAACAATTCTTTATTTCGATAGAACTCGTGTACTTTTCTCCTTATAGCAATTTTAGTGAAATCGTCGATCTTTCTACCGGCTCCTGACCGGTTCTATTATATTCTGTTAAAATTTTTTTCATTGTAGTTTTTCCAATGCCCGTTTGTTTGGTTAGTGTTAAAATTGTCTCTTCGTACGACATTTGCGGATTGTCTTCCTTTAATTTCTTATATAAATTTATTATAATTATTTTTTGACTTTTATTATAATTATTTTTATTATGACTTATTATAATTTTTGATTATAATTACTTTTGACTGATGCACGACCTAAAATTAAAAACAAAAATAAATCATTGACCACGGTTACTGTGAATAGTATGCGTATTAAATAAAACATATTTATTATTATATTTCTTTACCTGGCCTTTTTTATTCTTCTTAATTGGCGATAATGGTGGATTTATCTCGTCTCTGGCTGCTGCCATTCTTATAATAGATTTAAAACTTATTTCACAACCGTAAACAACACAACTAAAATAACCGTACTTGCGAGACTACAAATACAAACTGTGAATAGGTAGGCAGTAGTAGGTACTTTATATAATTAGGTACCAGGTAGGTATCGGACCCAGGCGCCGGCCCTGGCTACCTGCTGAGCCAATTAAGACGTTGAGGGCGTTGAACTAATGTTCTAAGGGGCGGAGATCTGACCAAAACAGACGAATTTTCGCTCGAGTGCAAGTCCATTCTCTCGTTGGATACAGTATAGGACAAGATGCTTTTCGTTTTTTTTTAAACATGCGATTAAAAGAAATGACTATATTTAGGTCGTTAATAAAGGAGAAGGTGCAAATATGGAATACCATTTTGTTTATTAGACACATATTCCAAACAAATAGATAAAGCTACATACAATATACGATACAATACAAACCATACATATACCATACAAACTTAAACTTAATGATGCTCCACGTTGTTGGGGAAAAGTGTTCTTAATCAAATATAACCTAATCCCCATACTTTTCGAAAAAAAAAACGGTTAGAAAAAATGTTTCGACCTTCGAAAAAATACGGTGCAAATATGGAACACCTTAAAGAATTGACAAACAAATCTACAAATTATTTTTTATTATTATTAAAAACTAAAATACAAAACTTCTGCATATACTACTTGCACGAGTCACACGTATTCATCTTTCTCAGCACCTGCGCTTTTATTATATGCCTACATGGAGCATATGAGGCGCTGGACCCATAACTCACCCCTATGGCTTGCTGAAAAAACTCGCCTCAAAAAATGCATACTACGTCGCTGTCAGGGTCGGAATATCCTGGAGTATCGTCCATATCATCGTCTGAATCATCTGCTAGGTCCAAATCGTCTTTGCACTTTTCAGTCAGATCCTTCTTCAGATGACAGGTCTTCTGCTGAGCGCTTACCTTTAAAATGTCGATTTTTGGGTGCAATTTTGCCTTTCGGCTCTCCAATGCTCAGGTTTCTTTTCGTTCTTAAAAAACTTTTGCCTCTTTTTCGTTTCATCTATTTATGAACTCGTTGAGTTCATCTTTATCAGGACATAATCGGAGAAGCGCCGACAGCTTTTCGTCCTGTGCTAGAGTTCTTTCGCTTTGAGACGGGAACCGGGCTAATGTCAAAATGATATATGCTAAGTGATGCCTACTTCGGATAGCCGCCAAAAGTTTGGAGAGCTGCAGTGCAACACTTATTAAGAAAAAGTGGTGTAAATATGGAATACTAGTATTCCATATTTCCAGCAACCCGCGTGGTCGACATTTTAGGTTATATCTCGTTACAGAAGTTAAATTATAGAAAAGTAGTTATGGCCTCCAAAAGAGCAATTCATATGTAACAACACACTCGTAAAGCATTCAAAAAAACATACAACAAAAAATTTATATATTAATAACTACAAACTTTATGTGGACGCGGTTCACAACAGTAGCGGCTCGTGGTTTCTTGATTCGAGGAGGCTATTTTTATATGACAATCATTCAAATGCGACGCAGGCAAAACTTTGGAATTTTTCAAGGTCAGTGGTCTAAAATTATACTTAGGAAATAAGGACAAAGTAATTTTTTTATAGTTTGAGATATATCAGAAAAAATATCGACGCTTACGGGGCCGCTTACAACAATTTGGATCGTACTTGCTAAATAACGTAATTAATTCTTTATAACTTCCCCGATTAAAAGCTTCCCTTTGTTCGTCATGTATGGATAACGTTTTCGCGATGTAAAATTTTGTGTCATGATTCAGCATACTTAAATGGGTTATTTATCAGTCCATCTACTATATAATCGCTCTGCTTAATTTCTTCCCGTTTATCCATATTTAAATATAGCAGCACATCAATCACAACACAAAAATAAAAAAGGAAAATATTTTATAATTACAATTCACTTTCACTTGTTCAGTGCAGCACCTGACCTACTTACGTCCCGCCCATCATGGCTCGCCAAAAACTATGTCATAAATCGCCATCACACAGGGCTGCCATATCCGTTCACATTTCGTGGTAATTCCAACGTAATATCGAATAAGGGATGGTGAGCCGTGCCATGATTTCAGACTTATACAGAATTGCCTCCGTTGGCACTGCGTTCACGCCACAACTATGTATTCAATTAAATTATTGAAATTAGGCGCTTATATTTTTACAGCTATACAATTATAAATGAACCTAGACTAATTTTAATATAAATATAATGTAATATAGGTACTTTACTATTTTTAAGAAAATAATAAAAATTAAATTGTTATGTGCTAGCAAAATGAATGGGGAAGCTTAGCCTCCCTTGCCTCCTCTGAGGAGCCGCTACTGGTTCACAATAATATCACGTGTGCCAGAATGAAAATTATATGAATATGTTTCCAGTCCTCCACCAACGTTCGAAGGAGGTGTAAGAGCATGTGTAAGTTACCTCAACCGCTTGCCGATAGATGAAGACACTTTGTTTTCAAAACCAGCTGATATTCAAAATTGCTAGCATATTCCATATTTACACCTTCTCTATTTTTCTCTCATCAAATTAATGAGTTTGAAGAGGAAAAAACGCCTCACTACCGAGAATTTCCCTATGCAAAAAGTCTTAATCGTGAGGTAATCGTATTTTTTTTAGGCGGGGTCCGAGGACCATTAGTCTCTTTTTCGTATTTTTTAAATCTTCAAACATTAACTTCTCTCAACTTTTTACTTTTGTGGCTCGTCATTGTTTCACATTAAGCTCTTCAATTCGACAAGACACCAACGCTGGCGGCATCAACCTAGAAATCCCAAATACGTGCTAAGCACGGTGAACCAGTGAAATACCTAAATAGTGCCCCGGTACAACAAAAGAAACTGCTCTCAAATTTTATTTCAACTCAAAATTATCCTGAAACACCCCATGAATCTCATGTATCATATCCGTAGCGGTCATACTGCGTCCAAATTTAGCGAATGCCCTCGCGTTGCACTCCCTCACCAGTCTACAAGCGGCAAAGCAAGCAACATTCGGCTCAAATTGTTTCTCCAGCGCCCAAGTCAAAAACGTGGACAGGGATCCACCCAGAAGGTCACCTTGTCCACCACACCTTCTTCCAGACCCACCGCCAGAAACTTTGACATTTTTTCCGTTACTAATTATCTCATCGTCGTGATCTTTGCATAGAATGGTGATCTGATTGCCGAGGCTGCACAGCAAGGTCGCAGAGCGTTCCAGTTTTGTACCATCACCGGTGTTCTGGCCGACCAATCTGTTGAATTCCATGACGTTTGGTGTCAGGACTACCGGAGCTGGGTAGTTCTTAATTACTTCTGGTTTTTGGGATACGAAAATGAGGCCATCGGCGTCGATTATCTAAAAAAAATAATATAGATGAAATTGTAATACCAAAGTAAAGTCCGCCACAAGAGAGTAAAGTTGAACAACGGAAAGAATGCGGGATAAAAATCGCCACGTCGCCACGTTCTCTATTAATAAATTTATTACAAATGTTTCTATTTGATTTTTATATTATACTTACACTAAGAAGCCAAATTCCAATATGCTTTGAGCTCAAAAACAGCTTCTGTTGCATATTTTATCACCATTCCCCGCATACGTCGTTGTTCAACTCTCATGTGGCGGGCATGTTATACTTTGGAAATATGAAGGCGTGGCCAATGCGCACCAATAATATGGAGGAACGCGAAGTGTGTGGTTTATATTCTATAGGTTACGAGTTCGAATCCCACAGGTTCTATTTTTACTTTAATCACTTATACCTAAAGATGCGTGTATATGGCATAAGGTCTGCCAAGGAGGACCAGTTATGTCACAATTACTTTCGTTGCAGGGTGAGCGACAGACCAGGAAATAAAGATACGTGTACACGGCATACGGTCTGCCAAGGAGGACCAGTTGGTATCCCAAGAATATTTTTAGACTAATACGTTAGAGGAATTTTGTCACAATGTAAATGATGTCAGTTTTGGATTTACCGGGTTTTTATGATGGACCGAGTCGAGAACTGACCAGATAATAGAAATCCGGTAAATCCAAAGACATCATTTACATTTTCCCGGCTCTCTTTAATCAGCCGTTACCGGTCGACTAGCCACAGCGTATCTTTATATCGGTAGATAGTTAATTCTGTTAAGATATTATATTGTTAAAAATTCCGTAGATGGTAAAAATTCGGTATATAGTTAAAAATTCTGGTTTAAACAACTTAACATCCTCATATATAATGTAATCTACATAAACATAAAAAGCTAACCAGAGGCTTCTTCTTGTTCCTACATATATCAATAATTTGTTCAATAACAGCAAAAGTAGCAGGCAGCCGTCCCAATCCAGGACCAATTAGAACAACATGTAGCCTATCCAGCCACGGCTCTATATGATCAACAGCGTTTGGCTGATCCAGGACAGGAAGAACTATAAGCTCCGGACTGTACGATTTAATAATAGAGCCAGCTTCTTTGGCACAGAAAATGTACACCAGGTCAGCCCCTACTTTTAAGGAACTTATCGATGAAAAATAAGGTGCACCTGAAATGAGAAAACAAAAACATATATATATATATATATATATATATATATATATATATATATATATATATATATATATATATATATATATATATATATATATATATATATATATATATATATATATATATATATATATATATATATATATATATATATATATATATATATATATATATATATATATATATATATATATATATATATATATATATATATATATATATATATATTTTGTGAAAAGTAATCTTGGGTTTGTAGCATTTCATTACATAGAAATAAGCAACTAGACGAATAAGAAAGAAAACACACTTACCAGTACTATATCTGGACACACATACGGAAATGAATCACTATGCATATGAAAACGAACCACTTAGAAGTTGTACAAGTTCTTTCACCTTTCTTGAGGATCTTCAGAGCAGTATACGATTTATTTCATGTGTATATATATATATATTTATATATATATATATATATATTTCATGTGTATATATCATATTTCATGTATGTGTGTCCAGATATAGTACTGGTAAGTGTGTTTTCTTTCTTATTCGTCTAGTTGCTTATTTCTATGTAATGAAATGCTACAAACCCAAGATTACTTTTCACAAAATAAATATGAATAGCAAAGAATTTCAAAGCTAATATATATATATATATATATATATATATATATATATATATATATATATATATATATATATATATATATATATATATATATATATATATATATATATATATATATATATATATATATATATATATATATATATATATATATTATATATTATATATATTATATATATATATATATATATATATATATATATATATATATATATATATATATATATATATATATATATATATATATATATATATATATATATATATATATATATATATATATATATATATATATATATATATATATTATATTATATATTATATATATTATATATATATATATATATATATATATATATATATATATATATATATATATATATATATATATATATATATATATATATATATATATATATATATATATATATATATTATATTATATTTTATATATATATATATATATATATATATATATATATATATATATATATATATATATAATATATTTTATTAAAATTTGAGGTCTCATAACTTTTTTTAGATAAAACGACTAATTTCAACTTTTGTTAAGAACCATTCCTTTCCTACATTTTGTTTTTTGGTCCATGTCTTTAGATGCATTGGTTCAAAATTATCGCACCATACAGAAATCAATTGAAAAAACTTTCAGGGTGAGAAGAAACATTTTTTAAATAACAAGAAAACAAAGGAAAACAAAGAAATAAAATTACGTGAGCTGATCCGCCGTGGCATACTTCTAATGAGGTTTTGATGACGGGTTGAGGAATATTATCCCACTCATGAAGAGTAACCTGTTCCAGCTGTTGAAGGTTCTGTGGGGCTGGTAGACGTCGTCTCACTGCTCTATATATATATATGTATATTGTGCACTCGACGTGTTGTCCAACGACAATTTCACGTCACGTGCAATAAACATTTACTTTTTGCACTTGTTGCATAAATAACAATTAATAAATAGGTAGGTACCCACATTGTTTTTCGGTAATCGGCTTTGGAGATTACTAACAGTAGAAAATTGATATACCTAGCTACTAGCTACCATATATGCGCTACGATGTACAGCGGAGTTTCATAAATATTGATATTTTTTTTAAATAACGCGGAAATATTCATCAGATACAGAATCTTCACAATTGAGTCTACAGTACAGTACACTGGCGAGCAGTCGAAAGTAAACGATTTTATTTACTTCATGTAATTGTGGCTTTACATTTTTGAAGTAATATATAGACACAGCTTAGATACATAGCATTCTTAGGAAAGCAATACAATTTCTTCTTAAGAGTTATAACCTTTATGAAAACAGTTTGGCACTGCACAAACATGATGTCCTGGTGGTTTTTGATCAATCATGTTACTAGAGTTTAAAAAGATTATTGAATATTAAACAACTCCTAAAAATGAAATTTAATCTGTATGAATTTCGTCGCTGGGTTCATTGCTGGGTTTTGGTAATTTATTCAAAAGCTGTATACAACTTTTCACATTCTAAATTTCCAGTTAGTTATAGCTGTTGGCTAAATTACCTTAACCGAGCAATGAAAAACCGGCCCTTAAAATATATTACTTAAATTTATTGTATATTAAACTGCATTATTTAACCAGGTTTTAAATAATGCATATAAATATAATAAATGCATGTAAATAATGCAATTTATAAATAGCAATGTCACCTATTAGTTGATTTTGCTTACTTATAATACCAACCTAACCCCTATTGACCTAATAGAAACAGAATGACATCGCCAAACGATTTCATAGAATCGCTTCCCTTCTACTGATTCAACCCCGTAGCACAGATAGTCCTTCTTCTGTGCCCGTAGTAAAATCCATGCAAAACATATTACGTAGGTAGGTAACTCACCAGTGAATTCAAGACTCCCGCCAAATACCCCAATTCTACCGGCCTGACCTTTATGACGGTCATTCGTAAGAGGTGGAGCCAGCTGCTTGGTCTTTTCCGCAACAAGAACTTCCAGCATTTCACCCATATTTTTCTGAAATAGTAAAGAATTCACTTTGGAAAACCGTCTGACAGCACCTAAAGTAGGTGGTTTTACAATTGCTATGGATTTTGACACTAATGACAAAAACAACATGACATTTGTTTTTATATTGCGCCGCTACGTTGTGACTACGGTTACACTCGGATACATTGACTGAAATAATATGAGGTATATATTAAATGGAATTATTACGTCAACCTTATTTACAATATTGTACTTGCTCAGAAGTATCTAATAATAATTTTCTTATGTCTATTTATATGCCGAACATGCATGGAAAAATGTGTCATATGGAAAAATCAAGAAGAAAACAAGAACAATCAGATACAAACATGCGGGATAAACTTAAACATAGTGTAGTTGGTGCTGCTATCTTTGAATACAAAATATTACCAGCTAGGAACCTGCAACCCAAAGATTATATAATCGTTGCCTGCAACCGGCATAATGTCAGCGATATAATCAGTGACATATATGTCTCTCACTCTGATCTCTGATTTACCACAGAGACTTAACAGCCGTTGCCGTTGGTCAAGTTAACAGTTTTAAAATAATGTGTACAATGTAATTACAATTACAGATTCACAGAAGGAATTGCAGGGACGTCTTCCTCGTTTTCTCAAGTACAACCAGTTGTACAAGATTTAGGAATTCTTTCAGAGATAAACGTGTTTACATTTTTTTAGAACAAAAGTATTAGTAAAGTAAATATATTGTAATATGTTGTAAATATGTAGATTTATAATTAGTAAAGTGCACACCATACACTAAAAACTGTGACAAATATAAACTTGACGCTAGTTTTTTGACACATTGGCATCTGCACCGATAGGCTACAAATCAATAGGCCAAGCATCGGCCATCAGTAAGATATATGCCGATGGTGTCGTTTTGAGACAGAATTATCTATTACATGGGATTCTTGTATTTTATATGTGTATTGTTTTCAGTCCATCAACATCAAGGTCTAGTTTCATTGGAAGACAGATAGAAGTGATACTATATCTCATACAGGCATCGACCGTTTAATTTGATAAAAATGAATATCAACTTCCAGTTCAAGGGAAGGCCATTAATAGAAAAGTGAACCACCAGTAGAGCCATAGTAACAAGGATGTTTTTATAATTGGCTATAATCTTTATGTTTTGTCATATTTATTCTATTAGTTTTTATCATAGGACCTGAGTACTATGCAATGTATCTTTATCACTTGTACAAATAAATTTCTATTTATATTGATATCTGGTAATCATAAACAAATATGTCCTTTTCTTATAAATAAAGTTGCATAGTTAAAGAAATATAATTTTTAAAATTTTGCTATTTAAAGTGATACTTTTAAAAAAAAATTGACGTTAGGAATCGTCTTACATTTCACAACTAGTTACGAAACATAAAATATTACGCAACTGGTTTTGTAAAGTTTATTTCATTATATTGTTTATTTCTGCGTGACGGCCTGCGCAGTTTCAATTCGTCACAGTTTTGAACAGCTTTCATCCTTTATGTATCTATCTCTGTGCTTTATACCATTATACCAAGAACTAAATACCTAACAGAGAGGACGGTCAGATAGAACATAACTGATGCGTAACAAAATCATTTTTACCTGTATAATACGAAGTCACTGTAGAATCACATAAGACAGTGGCGACCATAGTGGTCCTAATTTTTATTGGTTCTTCGATCAGATGATCTTCAATTTTATTGTATAAAAATTAAATAAACGGTGGTAGAATGTAATAACACAACTTAATATATACAATAATAATAGTTCAGCAAAACATTTTGATTACATTTCACTGCTGGAGAAATTTTAAATCCTATGAATAAAAAATTCAATTTGCCTCAAAATGGCGGCGGTCGCGTGGCTTAACTGTAATACCACCAATGGTCGCCCTTGAAAATTTCCAGACATATGGCGCCACTGATTCACATGTATAGTACTTTATAAATTTTTGTTGTCATCCATGTCAGTATATTTTATTGGGTACCTGTCAGTAAGTGGTGCTATCACCCTATGTAGTTCTAAATTTGAAGGATTTTTCCAAAATACACTACAAATACTATAGTTTTCTTTTCTATGACTAATAAAACTCTGCTTTACAAAACATGAATATTATACTCATAATTATTTAAATTTAATATAATTATATATTATATAAATAATATTATAAACACTTGAAACCTACTCGGTCTCTTGGAATAAGCCTTAGTTCGGATCCATGTTTCAAAAATATGTTACCTAAAGCAAAAAAAAACAATTACATACTATTGGTAATATGACTACAGCAAAAGATTAATACCAGCGGTTTGTTGTGGATTTATTCCTATACCATCATCAGTAATAATGGCTGAGGTTGCTGGAGGAACTTTGAATTCTTCAGCAGCAAATTTCAGTACTGCTGTAAAAGGGGTAGCCTCTGGTACACTTAACCTAAAATATAAGTATATTGCAATAATTTAATACATTTATCAGATATTAATTATTACGAACAACAAAATCTATTATTTCTATTAGACAAGAGGGAGACAGGGATCAAAATATATATATATAATAAACATAATATTATTAATAAGGTTTTACCGTTTATTTGAATCATAATAAGTACAACGAAGTGTGTAAAAAGCTAAAAGAGTGTACAAAAACAAAGTAAATAAATTATATCTGTTGTTTTATTTGATCCCAAATACAGGAATCTGTATGTTCTCTCGCATCATTTAATACTTCGAGAAGGGACTCTTTTAAAGAAGTGTTAAAATTGTATATGCTCCTAACAAGAACTAAAAGGTCGTGGTAAGTAATTTCTGGACATAATGACATAGATCCGTTGCTTGTCCACATACCATCCTCATTTTTCATCATAGTACCAGTGTATACAACAAAATTAAATAATGATATAAAAAATTCTTTAAAATTATGGCAAGTCCCGCAAACATAGATCAGATCAACTTTATGGAACAATGCCAACCAGAATGTTTTACATAGAATGCTTCTATCTGACATTTTATTAAGAACATTTTCTAGAATAATACTTTGAACATATTTTTCACACTGTGAAACATCATGTAAGGATAAAATACCGATTAGTAAAAACAGCGTAGATTCAACTTTATACAAGGACAACAAAGTTCGCATTTCGTCTCTGATATGGTTTTTTCCACCACTTTGGTACACATCAGTCCAATTAGTGAGTTTCAACAGATATTCCAGATCCTTGGCCTCGTTAGCAGACATATTGGCTACAGCAAAATCCGTAACAGCTTCATATGAACTTGACGTTAATATAACATCCCGTAAAACGTTTTGCAGACGTGATCTGGGAAAAATGGATGTATACACTCTAATAGCTATATCCAATATTATATCTGCTATATTTTCACATTTAAAAATCCGTATAAGCAACTGATCACAAGAAAACTCGAAAAATGGCATATTATAGACACGAATTCTGTTCTTCGTACCCCACCATTTAGATAGCATATCGAAAAATCCTGCTAAATTGTTTTTAAACTTGAAATGTGCTACGGTTTTTTCTAGAAAATAACCCAATTTAAAAGCTGTCTTGAGGTCCTCTGCATTAGCAGACCTAACCCATGTTGGAGACTCTAATATCGCCACAAATTTATCGAATGAATCAAGGATTTGCTTAATATTAGAAGCTGCGTTCTCATTCATGATCTGCCCTTTGGTGGCTACCACAGATAAATATTTTTTTATGGTGACTACTGTCATTAATCCTCTGTAAATCTGTTAACAAAAAAAAATACATTACTTTACTAATTTGACAGTAGCCACCGACTTGCATTATTATTTATTATATCACTTTACTTACACTTTAAATGGAAGCTTAGGGTCTGATGTTAAGGTGATTTTGAAGGTAACTTTAGACCTAAAACATTAATAACCATAACATATGTTTACAAATAAGAAGTTAGTAAAACACTCACGCCATATTCCAAGAGATGTACTTAGCAGTATAAAATATAAAACACTATTACTGTGACTATTACAAACTGCATACATATAATATAATTAAAATTTATTTGAATGTAATAGAACAAATCTACAATACCATGTACAATTATTGTAGAAGAAAAAAACTTAACATACACAAGTTGTCATCACAAAACACATGCTGTCACTCACAAAACATCTATCGAGCTGTCGATCTCACTTCTATATCTATGGCTGTCACACTCACAAAACACTAATCTACTACCCGTGACAAAACTAATAAAATCCTCCTTGGCAGACCTTATGCCATGTACCGTGGCGAGCAGTTGAAAGTAAAGTCACAGCAAATTAGGTTTTTTAGGAGAAATAGATAATTTAATTTTTAAAATTTGGGTGCGAACTTCTTACAGACATGTGGTAAATACATATCAAAAGAGTTCCCACCTCTCAGGAGGGTACTTCATCCCCTTTGGATTCAGAAGCCACCCTCTAATTAATGCGTGACATCGCGCTAGTTTTTTTTATTTTTTTTTCAAAAATTGTTACTCAGACGAGGAAAATGAATAGGACCTAAAATATTAGATGCAAAAATCTACATCATTTATGTTCCATAAATTTTTTCTATCTGTAACTCAACTCTCACAAATATATGGTTTTATTAGATTATTACAATATTAGAATATGTTGCTAAAGTTAGGCAAAAACGAGTAAAGTGACATATAAGTATCTGGAAATACATTGGCCATAGAAAAATTTTACATGCAAGGGGCAGAAAATGTTATTATTACTACTATATATACCTATGTCTAAAAAATAACTACTGTTTATTCAATAATAATTGGATTCTCTTCAGGTAGTTATTCCTCTATCACTGATAATTAAGACATATCCTTGACCATGACAATTGGAGCATAGCACATAGCACAACCGCGTATCGTAATCCAACCATAGCTTAAGCACAACCGCGCATCGTTTTCCGCAACCCTTTTTACAACCGCAAGATATTAATTGAGGAATAAAAGTAGGAGCTAGTATCTCAGTTGTAGGAATTGGCCCCAAAATTTGAGTGATTGTTGTCCAACTCCATTTATTAGGAATCAAATTTACTCCACGCCACGAATGAATTGATTAAAAAACACGATACGAGTGTTGTTCTAAAGCAGCACATCATAGGTCACAAATGTAGATGGTAGTCTTGATAATATCACTGCTTAATTACATTGACCAAGTAATTTACAAGCAAAATCTTTGCATGTAACCGTTGATATGTAACATTTTTCTACGGCCAATGTATTTCCAGATATATTTCACTACCGTAAACCGGGGCTATAGTTTGTAAAATTTTCGTGATTTCCTGAAAATAACTTTGATACGTTTTCATGAAATGCCTTGATATCAAACTAGGTACACTTTTACACTTTTACAACTACTAACTAACCTATGTAATCTATGGTACTATAGTGCTTTCGTTTAATAAGCAAACTAATGGAATGCGGTGCTCAGTGGCGCGCGCAATTATCCTAATTTCTTTCTTATTTTAAATTGTTATTGGCTAAATTGAGCACTAAGTTGTACACACAGCATGCAAATTTTTTTCAATATATTTTACATCAAAACTAAATAATTTTTTGTAGTTATTGGTACGGATTTTCTTTGTAAAATGCCGCACAATTTTTTGCTCTAGTTTGTATATTAAACGAAAATACTATAATAACGTATATTTTTGGCTGACAACTGTGACAATGGCAACAGCAACGCATTGGGTACAAACCCGTTTACACTTCTCGCATGAATTATGATAACGCGTTTTCCTCTAGAACACGTCTAGATATACTATAGTAACATGTACTATATACCTATGCCTGTTTAGTTAATAGACGATATTACATGCTTTGATTTTTTCCAAATAATCTACCCGAAGTGCAAGTACCTAGGTATAGGTACGCCGTGATTCCATAATTATCATACGACTGTTAAGTTTTTTATTTCGTAGTGTATCCCACAGTGTGATCCAACGAATTCTTACAACGAATTAGTTGGTGATCTATAATTATTATAATCAGGAAAATGGTTTAATATTTCTTGAATCATTTTTGAAGTAGGAACTATATGCATATTATAAATTGTCCGCCGTAGTATAATGTAGAATCTGTCGAATCATCAATATTTTTTTAAATTCACATGTTTCCTCTTTGCACCGTGATATACAATACAATATCGCCTTTTTAAATTACGCGATAAATTGTTGAATGTGATATTTTAGTTAATTCGTTAATACTGTTAATTTAGTCGGATTTTTGCTTTTCAAACGTTGTAAACGTTGCTTTTCAAACATGTATTTTTAATATTATACGTTGACTTTTGTACATGTAAATCTTGATTTTTTAAACTCTCAAAGGTTGTTCCGACTTTTCGACGATAACCGACCGGTTCAACTATTTCGGGAGTTATATTATTATCTTCTACTTCAAAGCCTCCAGAAAGCCATGGTAAATTAGGCAATAATATTATAATATTTTACCATCAGTAGCAAATATTTCAAATATTAAATCGATATTTACGCACTGCACTAATAAACCTTTATCCAAGACTCCGGCACGCGGCACGGTCGTCCAAGAAGTGATTTACGACGCATCAGACCAGTTTGTTTATTCTCTTTACACCTACGACCTGCCGTAGGTAGTTATCAGGCTGACTTTAAGTTCCAGTTTCGGACTAGCAGGGGCGATTTCGACTACTCTGATATACTCTATTGTGAAGGGCTATTCCTAAATACATAAGACGAAATTTCAAGATAAGTGAGGACGATCCTGTGCTTCAGCACTGACAAGTTTCAATTCCGCTCGTATACACACTATATTACAAAGCTAGCTTACGAAATATATATTTCTGTAAACTTCGCCTATACATATATTATATAATATATACCTATAGGTATAGCCTCTTGCTAAATTCGTGCGGTGGAGAAAGGTAATTTAGGTATGGAGTAGTACTATTTCTGGACCTAAGATAGATATGTACGACATACCTACCTACCTAATATAGATATTTAAAGCTAGGTATTTAAAGAAAAATAAATTCAGTATGTTATAGGCACAGACCAAAAAATTGGTGTAAGACTATAGGTAATTTTTAATTTTATTGTTATTGTAGGTACCTACCTACTAATAACTTGTAATTTCAGTAGATATAGGTACTATTACGATTACACACATTTTCTGTATAATTTGTTGTTTGTTTATTTTGTATTTTCTTATAAGTTCTTGTTAATGTTTATTATTATTATTAGAATTGGATACGCTCGTGTCGTGTGAAACAAAGAATATGCTTGTTGCCGTTCACACTTTCACAGAAAAAATAATATTTTTCTGTTGCCGTTGCCCCTTACTTGCAGTCTTCAGTCTTGCAGGCCACAGAAGACGGTGAATGCGTGGTGTGGTAGTGTTGTAGTTGTTGTTAGTTGTCGAGTTATCATGTTATATGGCGAATGACGATCGTGTTCAATGAAGTTTGAATTTTTATTTATTTATTTTTCAGTATAGTCAAATACTGTCAATTGACAATATATATGGTGTAGTGCCGAGTCCGGTTGGTTGGAGATGATTTGATAACTGACAGCTGCAATAGCAATGCTACTGTTTATGTCGAGTGAGGTTATGTGACTTTGCAACTATTTTGCATTACAATTCGTATTCGTAAGCTTCCATACTCGTTCTTATCAAAATTAAATACGGAATGAGATGATAACGTGTAATTTATAAAAATATGTACGCATCAGTGTGCACAATTCAAAAATCACCATGAAAAGGAATATTAAGACTCTATTTAAGTTCTTCCTACTCTCAGCAGTTACAGTAGTGTTTACAGTTTTGTTGTTTAGGATATTTAAAAGTAAGCAGTACCCTCAACATGGCCTTTTTGTTGATAAAATTAACGGATGGGAGCCAGTAGCAGCTCGAGATGTAAGTGAGTTTTGATTGTGTAAACGTTGACTTAGATACGTCATTTATTTCAGGTGTTCTTATTAGTAGATAACGAAAAGATAGACTGGCATGATTATGAACGCATTAGAAGGGATGCGATGAAGAAAGGTAAATATGTGACATCAAATGGGCTTATGTTGTAAAAATGATTTCACGCTGTGGCACATTTTTACATTAATCTATTTTATTAATTTTGCTTGAAATACTGTCTAGCAATAATACCTACTACGAAACTTGAACCATGTGCGTGTGAATTTGTGACATCTAAATTGTGGATTTCACACCAGATACCAAACTGTGTTCTGATCTTTTCAAATGACGTCTTATATTGACACTTCCACTCAAATTTTCAAGTCAGTTTTACAAAGCAAAATATAAGGAAATCTGGCATAAGAGTCATGCACTTTCAACTGTTCGCAACTGTACATCATAATTTAAATTATTGTTCAGTCTTTGGGTGTGTATGTAAGAAATATAGGTTTACGCCCCATTTCAAAACAATATGCTGCCCATGTCCTGCACAAGTCTGTCTTCAGTGGGGTAAAGAATACTATTATTATTCATAGTAATTGCTGCCTTTATTTGACGAAATTCAATTTCAATTATCAAATAAACAGCACTAGTAGGTACGTAAAGATTTTCGCAAAAATATTTATGTAAAAATCTTGTATACTTAACAGTGAAGTGTTTTTTGTTAATATTATTTCTAGGTATATATATATATATATATATATATATATATATATATATATATATATATATATATATATATATATATATATATATATATATATATATATATATATATATATATATATATATATATATATATACCTAGAAATATATATGTATATATATATGGTATATATTTAGATATATGTATATCTATTATAGTAACTGCTGTATGTATACCTTGTATACCTTTTACATATAATTGTCTCTTAACAATGAAAATATTGATATGTACCTATTTCTGTTTTAATTAGAGTAAAGGTACCGCATATATATGTAATTATCTTTGAACTAGGTGGAGCCTTTCATTTACATTTAAACATTCCAAGCATAATTATATAAATGGAAATAATTGCAAGTTTCCAGAAATAAAAGTTCATACCTAGCAGGAAGTTATTAAAAAAAGTAATTGCATTCTTAAATACAGTATAGTTTAAAATTTACTGCTTTACATTAATAATCTATAGATTATAAAACATAATTTTTTAAGTGCCACTTTTAACATGCATGAAAATGTTTTAAAAATACTTTTCTGCAAGGTAATAAAGCCATTATCCTTGATTTAATAAGTGGCATTGTATAGCATAGGCATTCTTGAAAGGTACCTACACATCAAATGTACTCATATTTAATTTGTTCGTATTGTATTTTATTGAGTATGACCAGTATGACCTTAATAAAGGTTAAACTCAGTGTTAAACTAAGATGCCCAAGTTTTTACTTATGTTATACAGCAATTATAAAGTATAAAATGATTGATGAAAGTAAGAGTACATTTTTCACTCATAGTTCAAGAACACATTTAATAGAAATATTTTCACACAATCCGCGAAATAGCAATTATGTAGGTAGTATCATTGCAAGTTATACCCAATATCTTTTAGAGAGTAACTACTATCTTCAGTATTTAGAATGACTAAGTTAGTTTGTATATATAAAATAATTGTGGATTATTAGAAGAGAAATCAAAGTTTTCAAGCATTTTTTTAAATTCTAACCGGTGGGAATGTTACTCTAATTTATGTATTTAATACAATTACTTAAAGAATTGTTTATTAACTCTATTAAATATAATAAGATCATGTAACCTTGTAGAAAGTAAAAGTGCTGTGAGGAAATGTTATTGTAATTAATATAGCTGTTTTCTGTTGAATTATTTAAATAAATGTTTGTTGTCATTAGGAGCAGGAGAACAGGGAAAACCGGCTTATCTAAGCTCATCTGAGAATCAAAACTATGATAAATTGTATAAAGTTAATGGATTCAATGCAGCTCTTAGTGATAAAATAGCTTTGGACAGATCTGTGCCAGATATTCGGCATCCAGGGTAAGTGCTATTATATTAACGTTCAACAAAAAAAAAAAGATTATGAAAATTTGAAATTCCTCGAAATAATATACATAATTGCTTGAATCTGCGCTTTTTTATTTTTCTGGCCTATTATTTTTTACATCTAAGTAGCATAGAGGCACTTATCATTTCGTAACAAATCGCAATTTTTTAATAGGCACACAAATTACCAACGAAAAAACGTTTCTACAACAGAACAGGACTGAGATAAATAAAAAAAATGGCGCTTTCATTCAACAAGTTGTTATGTTTTGATAGAATACTATACCCTGGTTCCTAAATAGTGTGGAGTGATTCATACATAATTGTATGAATCATAATTGTATTCATACATAAATTTGTGTACACTCTATAGAAATGGTGGGCAGAACGCATTAGTAACCGGGTCGACCGCTCTTATTGGTGAGTTTTAGGTGGTTCTAAATTAAATTAAATTTCATTGGTCAGAGGTAAAGACGCCGGATTTCCTTGGATATATTGACGCATGCGCTGTTTCATGCATGTATGTTTTGGCGCGAAAGTGGCGTTTCATTTTGTATTATGTACGGTTGATTCGCGATATAAATTAATTATAATATTGTGTTATACGCGCGTGTTTAGTGTTTTTATGCGATGGAAGCGACGAATGCGAGTAGTAGTGGTTCTAAAACCAATACTTCCAATCGTAAGCAACCGAATTTGACAGGAGGAGAACTGAAAATGATCAAAAATGTATACGAAGGAATATTCTTAAGATAATAAAAAAAAACCATCACAAGTACACTTAAAAACAATGTTAATAACTTGGATATTTTATTTAATTTTTTTTTATTCTGCCCCCTCTAAAATGTAACGCCTATGGAATTTTGTTCCCTTAGCCCCTCATCTCCCTGAGCCATCCATATGCTGGTGTTGAATCACTCCACACTATTTCGGAACCAGGGTATAATAACTAATCAATTTTAACACAAAACATCATAATAATACACTAAATTAAAGAATAACTGTATTACTTCTATTTCAAGAATTATTGTTAACCCCACTTTACCACAAAACGTTCGATGGTATTAGGCAATTTAGGCATCCAAATTAATGCCAATGATGCCGATGTGTCACGGCCGAGGAACGTGTAAAATGAATCCGTAATATTTGAATGGGAAATATTCTTATTCTGCATCACATTCACCATCCAATTGTTTTATGATATGACGAAAGGTATATAGTGTGATCAATTTTTTTTATACTACATGATAATGTCATAATGTGATGGGCAATGTATATAAAATCATTTGTTTTTCCTTAAATTCCTGGAAATCGGTTATACTTGACAACGCTGTTAAAAATTCGGTAGCACGTGAGAGGAGATTGACATAATGAGGGTTTTTTGCTCGGGTTTTTATGTTTCATATTTCGATGTTACAAACTATATAATATAGCCATTAAAAACCATTTTTTTATATCGCCATTTTTATATTTTTCTTAGATCGTTTAGAGGAAAAATAGGTTAGTGGAAAATTAGAATTTTCCATTATTTGCTAAGCCCACTACCGATGCCACTAGTTGATTAATCATAAAAACAAAATTAGTTATATAGAAAGCAATGAATAATTATGTCAAGACATATTTTTCACCATTGTATATGTGAACTTTAGAAAAAGACGTTATTACCTGTATACCTAAATATTTTATGTAATGATAGCATTTTATTAAAATCCAAATATGTCAGCCTAGTTTAATCATTCTTGAAACACTGTAAGGAGAAACTGGATAAACTATCACGTATTTTTAAAACTATAATATATTATAAATACTTGCTAGAATTAATATAAGCAATGAATATCCACACCATCTTTAGGATAGAAGGGATACTTACCCAGGTATGTTTCTACCAAGTAGGACAAGTGCCGCTCACAGAAATAGAGCGCTTTTTTTTGCTCTTAAATTTATAAACTTGGTTAGGATTATTATCTAAAATGTTACTTTTTCTCAACTTGCAGCTGTAAGACAAAGAAGTATTTAAAAAACTTACCAACAGTTAGTGTAATCGTGCCATTTCATAACGAACATTGGACAACTCTATTAAGAACTGCTGAGAGTGTTGTTAATCGGTCACCCCCTGATCTACTTAAAGAAGTAATTTTAGTGGATGATTTTAGTTCAAAGGGTAAAAACAATATAAAATACGCCTGCATGATTCTACAATACACATTTTATAGAATTCAGTAGGAAACCACTAGATGACTACTTAAGAGCCAATTTGACAAAAGTCAGGGCTATACATTTGCCAGAAAGGAGTGGCCTGATTAGAGCTAGATTAGCCGGTGCAAGGGAAGCCACAGCAGATGTTTTAATTTTTCTAGACTCGCACACTGAAGCCAATGTAAACTGGCTGCCACCCCTTCTAGGTTAGTTTTTTATCTTATCAGCAGTAGTATTACTAAAAAATATGTTTCAGAACCAATTGCTCAAGATTATAAAACTTGCGTTTGTCCATTTATCGATGTTATTAACTATGAAACATTTGAATATCGTTCTCAAGATGAAGGAGCTAGAGGTGCCTTTGATTGGGAGTTTTTCTATAAACGACTTCCATTATTGCCTGATGATTTAAAGCATCCCACAGAACCATTCAGGTAAAGAAAATTTGTATGTTTTAATTCCTTCAAACAGGACGTTGTTTTGATGTTTGTACCAAAAATATTTACTGCATTTTATCATAACTCTTTCTATGGATAGCCGTGCTAAGAAAAAGGCAACGTCGCATTCGACTCAGCCATTTTCCTTGGCATTCATGTTATATTACTATTTAATATTTTTCCTTGCATAAAAATAAATAGGATAGGATCTCTACTTGGCCTATAAATAAAAATTTTCTAAGTTCAGTTAATTTTAACTGAACTAACATCATACCTAATTATATCATATGAAATGAAAATAAGAAATTACACATTGGAGTACCTTCACACATGAATCGTATATTGCGTGTTTTTTTAGGAGTCCAATTATGGCTGGAGGCCTATTTGCCATCAGTAGCAAATTTTTTTGGGAACTAGACGGCTACGATGAAGGCCTAGATATTTGGGGCGGGGAACAATATGAGCTAAGTTTTAAAATCTGGCAGTGCGGTGGACAAATGTACGATGCACCTTGTTCTAGAGTGGGGCATATTTACAGGCATTACGCCCCATTTCCCAACCCTAGAAAAGGAGACTTTGTCGGAAAGGTAAGTTGGACTAATATGTTACTATATAAATGAACAATAATTATAATGTTACGTTCTGTAGAACTACCGAAGAGTGGCAGAGGTTTGGATGGATGAGTACGCACAGTATTTATATATGAGGAGGCCGCATTACAAGAGTATCGATCCTGGTGATTTAACTAAACAAAAAGCGCTTAGAGACAGGCTTCATTGTAAGCCGTTTAAGTGGTTCTTAGAAAATATAGCCTTTGATTTACCCTTGAAGTACCCACCAATTGAACCAGGGGACTTTGGTGTAGGAGAGGTAAGTGGACACATTTGAGAAGAATGCGTAAGTCTACTTTTATCTGACTTTTGTAGATTAGGAATTTGGCAGCTCCAGAGCTATGTGTGGACTCCGGCTTTAAGGAGCGGGACCAAATTGTCGGTTTGCAACCATGCATATCGGATATAAAGAAAAGGGGAGAGCAAAACTTTACTTTGACCTGGCATAAAGACATCAGAGTTAAAGGAAAGTCTCTTTGTTTTGATGTTTCTGACCCTAATGATAAAGCTGATATTGTTCTTTACCCCTGCCATGGCATGAAAGGCAATCAATATTGGAAGTATGATATGGTAAATCGTTTTCTAAACTACATTATGGTCTGTGTAAATAGTTTTTATTTTAGGAGAAACAATGGTTTTTACACGGGGGTAATCCGAGGTGTCTCGACTGTGACCCTGGTCAAAAGCGATTGTATGTAACAAACTGTGATGACAAATCAAAAACACAAAAGTGGAGATTTGAAAATGTGAATTTGACAATGATTGCCGATTGGGAAAATATCGGAGTGCAATAGGATTAATGCCTTTATTAGCTATAAAGATATTTATAGTTTTCTAAGTCTGATGAAATAATTCATATAAAATTATTTTTGAGCTGCCAAGCAGTTAATATCATTTATTATCTAGTACATTGTTCATACATCCATGAAAATGTGTAATGGAAACTTGATATAAGAACAGGCTATTTTTTGTATAACTGACCTGATGTACTTAAGATTTTTTTGCATATTTCGTCCACATCTTGCCCGTACAACACATTCCAAAAATATTGTTCTTTATTATGTAATTTATACTGTAGTATTATTTTCCTTGCAATTATAGAGTGATTTATTATACATTAATTTATAGTATAATACATTTTAGGAAAAAGTTTTATTATCATCTCTGTGATAGTATTATTAAATTTAATTGTTGCCATAAGTTTAATGTGGTTAGATATGATCATTTTATACCCTCAAAATGTATAATATAATTATTTGACGATTAAAAGATGTAATTTTCAAAAAATATAGGTTTTACCTTTTTTTTACCTTAATTTTAATATTTTTTCTTTAGTGCATAATTATGTTGACATTGACACTATTGAAATTATTTCTGGTTGATAGCAATCGGCCTTACGCTATGTATGATACTATAACATCTATGTATAACTTACATAGATTGAAATATAGGCAAATTTTAATAGCAGTTACCTGACTAAACATACCGTTTGAATTTACAGATATACGGGAAAAATTTATGTCAATAATACATTTGGGTACGTAGAAGTAAAGCGCGAAGGACCTAAATGTATAGTGAGATGCCAAATCTGATCCGAATATAGTGAGAGCAAAGAATTACAAACTTCTGATTGTTGAGAATAGATGAGGAATTAGAAGTTGCTAACAGCATAAAGTTAGTTATTTTATTTTTTGTGCTTACATAAAATAATCTTCACAAAGAATCTTCTAGTGTTTTCAGATGTATCATTTTTATTTCGTCTCGTAGCTTGCTGACAAGAAATAAATATTCTCATTTCACTCTGTTTATTATTCAACATAATAAATCGACCCTCAAAATTCTTAACAAATTGATACAAATTAAAAATTTCATTAGGTAACATTTTTAAACAATCCATGTTAAATAGAATGTTATATAATTACATTTGCTGCTGAAGTATTTTTTTTTAGTTGAAGTAGTAAGTTTAAGTCGGTATTTTTATACGACAAATTAGGTCAATTTAAAGATTCACTCATTCAATTGGGTCATGAGTGACGTATTTCAGTCACTTGTATTTATAACAAATTATTTTCACAAATTTAGAGATATTTGTTTTTTCAGTTCCTCAAAAATAGGTAATTTCAACTCTTTTCAAAAATCTTATTACTTATACATAAAAACGAAATAAGTTTTCTTGTAATTAGTGACAAATCAATAAGGTTGTTATTTTTTTTATAAAGGAGGTAAAAACCGATAGGAGTGATCCTTTCCGAGATATAAGAGAGAAACTGAAAAATGGTTCCTTTAACCCCTCCCCCTCCTCAAGCTCACCCCCACTATAGGGGAGGGGACTTTTGCTATATGCCGACCCAAGGTGTAGAGGAAGCGTTTAAAAAAATTTCCAACACTAGGAATTTTTTCCACCGAAATTGTCCAATTTGACTGGGTAGATATAATTAAATTAAGTACTAACCATTAAATTCAACCAATGTCTGCACATTTTAATTTTAGTTTCTAATTTGTATTATAAGCATCCTTCACTCAAAGATTATAGTTATATATTATAATTATATATAATAATAATTGTAATATATTAATTATATATACAATAATAGTTATCCTTAAAAGTGCCGTTTAGTGAAGTAATTAGTTGATAAATCCACGCAGCCAAATTATTTCACAACTGTGCGGCCAAAGCTGCATCACTTGAAAATTAAAGACATAATATACCTACATAATTGCTACGATATTTTCATAGTTCCTAAAAGTTCTATGGCCACCGTCCCTGGCTTTACATAACCATCTTGTAGTTTTCTAGGATAAATAAACAAAAAGAGATATTGGTAGAAATAATTTAATAGTTACGTTTATCTTTCATGTTGATTATTATTATATATGAAACTACAGTACAGTCACAACACTAATACAAATAAAATACACATATAAATAAATATAAAAAAATCCATCAAGTCTATTTATAGCACTTAATGACTAAAAAATGTATCAAAATACATTTCACATGATTGAATCTACCTTTTTGAGCGATAGTGGAAAATTTCAATGAGCATTCAATTGTTGGTCGTTATTTTCAAAAAGGGGAATTTGGCACAGACCTGGTGCGGAATGATAAGACCTTTATAGCTAAATTTTACAAAATGTGGCAGCGGAAAAATTGGGAATGTATTATATTTGGGGAGTATTCTGCAGAGATCACATAATGTCACGTTAAAGCATGTAAAAACTGACTAGACGTCAATAGTAAAAAATCTGTATATAATTATAAAATAAACTGGAATAAAGTTAGGTGAGATTCCTCAATATTTTTACAATTACGTGCCGGAACCACAGCATAAGTTGATACCCAGCAAAACTACTTGGCTATTTGGCATTTCACCTCATTCTGTGACCTTTCCTCTACATACTGAGACCATTACTACTTATGATTACTAATCGGCTGGTTTTCTTCGTTAATGTTATAGGTTCTTAGACAAAAGTAAGATTAGTAACATAAGGAATAAAACTAATAAAAAAATTAAAGAAAGTGGAATAATGAATAAAATTAATTGTTTGCATTTATTGATTTACTTGCATTGATTAATAATATTGATTTAATTGCCATAAGTTTAAATAGCAATGCAGACAGTTTTCGACAATTTTCTTCAACATCTAATGTCTTCGACACGAGAGTTGAACAATGACATATGAGGGGGAAGGGTGATAAAATATACAACAGAAGCTTCTGTCGAGCTCAGAGCATAATAGAAATTTGGCTTCTCTGTGTAGGTAACTATAGTACATAAATAAGATAGGAACATTTGTAACTAATTTATTAATAGAGAGCGTGATGGCATCGGGATTTTTATCCTGCATTCTTTCTGTCGTTCAACTCTCGTGTGGCGGTCTTTATATTAGTCTACGATGATTATCTTTACTCTAATTACAATAGCCACTACAGTATAACAAATATAAATTTATAGGTATATTCAATAAAAAAATATATATTGCACATAATTTAAATGCATAGACTAGCACTTGTTCATCTAGTCATCTAATAAATATTGTATCCTCAATTTTATATAGACTATTTATTGGCTATAATTTTTTACTTTCTCATATCCATATAAATTTGTTATTGGCCTTGTTTTAGCAACTCGAGAACGATATAACCCTTAACGTTCGTGATGCTTAGGACAACTTTTTGTACTATCCCAATAAATGAAAACGAATTTTTACATACATGTTTATTTTTTATGTAATGTCAAAAATGACGTTAAATAGAAATATGACTGAAACAGAATAAAAATGTCTAAAATTTTGACATTTCAATTTACTTAACATGCTGGACTGGTAGTGTTACTTACCGTTCTAGTAACAAGCACGGTAAGTGAACCAAAAAAGCTAGATCTCGTAGAAAAAGTATATTAAATTTGTTATTTTGACATCTCTACTCACACTGCATTCCAGGCAGTAATTTATGTTTATAACACATTTTTGATCGATAAGTCTTGGGCAATAGGCCAATCGCAAATCAATAGTACAAAATGAAGGAAATTATGGCAGCAAACTTTAGATGGCGAAGTTATTTAAAGTTTTACTTGTTGTGTTTATTAAATTATATGCCACAGTAACCTATTTAGCAACAAATATGTTTCTACTTGAGAAATCTTGACAGCAGTGCAACATTTAATATTGCACCACAAACACCTCAATTAGCAAACATTGTAAGTAAAAGATTGAAAACAAAATAGGTACATATTAGAGTGGAACTACAGCTAACATTTTATATCCATGTAACACATTGTATTTCATTAGGGAGTTTTTTGTTAATACAGTTTACATTGTGGAAGTACACTCTGTGCTTATTAAAAGTAAACGTAATAATTTGTCTTATGTCTAAAGTTTAGGTATTGCTTTTCTCTGGGAGAATACACGAAGCATATTTTGACTGTGGCAACGTGTGAACCCTAGTCACATATTTCGCATTAATGTACAGCTACGCCTTCCCAAAAGTGTATAGTAATGACTTATCGTAAATTCAGTATTGTGATCGTAGGCCGAACGTACAACATTTCTATAGTACTTCTTGCTGATAATCTGTCATCAATGTAGGTCCCTTTAGGTTCATCGATGTAGTCTTGTCTCTTATTTTTATAGTTTTATAAATATTGTATACGTGATATCAAAGTACTATTAACCCTTTCGCTACGGGCAACTCTGGGAGCTACTGTGGCCCACGGATTAAGACACATAAATGGGCGGGTTATTGCATGTTTTAGAAACTTCCAACACGTACACACTGATTAGTGGTGGTGTTCACTAATAATGAAGATAAAAAAAATATTGATATTTACGGGTTCCTGGAGTCATAAATAAGCTGATAACCAGAAAACAAAAGAATATAGACGTCAGGTGTCACATTATACCTAAACATTTTTTTATACAATTTATACGTCCAGCAAACTTTGTAGCTACAAAATGCTAATATTTGTTAAGGCAGCTATAGACATCGTAAAATTGAGGTGCCACAGCATGCACAGAGGCCTAGACGTCGTTGTGAACGTGTAAAAATATAAAATAAATGAATATGAAATAAATTTGATTGATTTACATTTTTATGAATTAAATTTTAAAGTAGTTCACTTATTTGATGGCTTGCGAGAATTAAAATTTTCTGTGCCCCATTGAAGTGTTTTCGAGTATAGCACGTCAGGATATTCATACGCTGTTCTTAGGCGACTTGAAATTTATTCAGAGCCAGCACAATGGCTCTATAAGTGGTTGCAGTATGCAAATGATCCCCTGTAAAACCACTCGAATACTCCCATTATAATAGAAAAAGACGGATACATACTCAGTGGCTGCGAATATTGTAGGGGAGCACGAAATATTTCTTTTTAATGGTTTTGTTGAGATTTGTCTAGTTTTGCAAACGTTTGCCTTGTTTCACCTAGTATTTTAATTAAAAATGTTGATGTTTTCACATTTCTTAAGACTAATGAACTGATTTAGATACTACCCATACTTCAGAGAGAAAAAAATTAGGACAAGGAATTGTAACAAAACTCATTTACTTTTGGGTGGACGCAACTGTACATAGTAATTATAGTTTTGCATAATGTCCCCTTGTATATAGATTTGAAATATCTCTATAATATTTACACACTAAATTTCTTTATCCACTTCTATCATATTCATGATATAGAATAATTTATGAAGATGGCAATAAGTACTTTTAATACCTACAGTGAGTTTATTATACCAGTTCGTCATCCCAGCTCATGAAGCCGCCACTTTGTTGAGTGTTAATGTCACATCACGAGATTTGAACGACATAAAGGGGGGGGGGACAATAAAATATGCAATAGAAGTTTCTATCAAGCTCAGAGCATAATGGAAATTTGGCATCTTTATGTAAGTAACTATAGTACAAAAATAAGATAAGAAAATAAAATAAGAGGAACCTTTGTAATTAATTTGCTAATAGAGAATGTGGCGACATCGGAATCTTTACCCCACATTCTTTCAGTTTTCAACTCTCATGTGGCGGACTGTACACCTAGGGACAAAATTTGACCTGTTGAAAATGATTTCTGTAACACCCCACTCAAGTAGACTAGTAATTTTATAATTCAAACACTAAAACAGCATATTGTTAGCTAGATTATAGTTTCTCGAACAATGTTGTCATGAGAAAAAAAAAGAAGCTGTAAGAATGTTCTAACACCAATATTATAAAATATAATAGCTTTCCAGATTTGACTTTTTTACTTTATGAAATTTATTCTAAAAGGTTAATTTGCTTCCACAACATTTTCAACCTACATTTATTTGTTGGTATTTATATATAAGTTGGAGCTTTTAGGCAGTTGTTATAAATATATTTTTCTTATTTTGCCATGTAAAGTGAGACTTTTCAAAACCTTGTGACGTTTAGGAAACGTCCTACTTTTTACAACCAGTTACGAAAAGTAAAATATTACGCAACTCGTTATGTAAAAAATTTATGTAATTGTAAGTTATGTAAAATTCATTACGTAGTAAGTTATTAAAACCTGACAAGCTATGAAAGTGACGAGCTGTCACACCGTTACAACCTACTGGATTGTTTTTAAATGCATAAAATTCATAGTTTTCTTCTGATAAAATATAAAATTGGTGAAAATTAGAAAAAATCTTGAATGAAACACTTTGGGAAACACTATTTTGTGTAAGTGCATCCTTTTGCGGAACTGGCTACCGCTCGTACGGCTAAGCTGCAAATAAAAATCGTACAGTTACGGCGATAATCTCGAATGGGTTAATATAATATTAAATCACTATTTCGGCAAATAATCGACAGTTTGGGATCAGGCTTGTACTCCTACTTGGCATAAATCATTCACAAATTGTACCTAATGAAAAACTAGCAAAAATCCACTAGAAATAATTTTCAAAATCACAGCGTTGAACAAAAAAATTCAAAATATTAAGCAGCTCGCGAACAAAATAAGAAAATTAACAATTCGTGAACTAGAAGAACTAGTTCAACATTTCTAAATGAAGTAGTTCCAGGTGCCTAGTTCATTTAGAAATGCTGCCTGAACTCAAAGCAACTGAACCGGCAACATATCAAAATCAAATAAGCTATTGCCCCAGTTGACTGGCTCACCGAGTTGAGCGATAAGACTCGTACAGATCAAACATATTGGCGTATAGTTGGTTACCACTAACCGCTGTGTTTTGCATGCATATAATTTGTAGACGAATTAATAAAAAATATTCTTTCCAAGCAACTAGTTCATCAAAATGAACTACAATGCTCATCATTACTACTAAGCGCAGAGAGGTCTGTCAGATTTGATAT
>CAXKVY010008258.1:0-14001 GCA_964058915.1 Tetropium fuscum
AATGGTGACAGTAATACCAAGAAAGGGGCCTGTATGGAAACCGTTGCAGAAAATTGCGTAATTACGGAACATAAAACCGGATTAAGTGAATGGATTTATACCGGAAGTACAAGGAAGCTTCATAAATGTCACTTCGTAAGTCAGTTCGTCAGACACTCTAAATTAACGTTTTCATTTGCGATAGCTTAAGTACTAAGTATTTTGATAGATGTTAAAGGTAGATAGTCTCAGATAATAGTCAGGTTCAACAGTCTTACAACTGAATATACCAAAATGCAGCAGAGCCAATATCTAACTTCGTTCTCTTCATTATCAAGAGATAGCTACTTGAGGTATCTACCTATTCAATTTAACAAGGCAGCGAAATATTATCGTTTCCTCTAAAAACTCCGAAAGTGGACTTGGGAGAATGGAAACAAAACGTACAATAGATAACATAATTTCAAATAATATTCTATTAACGTTAATATAATTATATTTATTTTTAATTTCAGAAACAAAGAATACGGCGGTTGGAGGATTTTATATAAAGGTAAGTCTAGCGTTAAAATAATAAGATCAGTTAATAATCTCGGTAATAATCTTGGTAACCCAATTTATGATCAAATTATTGTCATTCCGGTTGTCCGGTTGAGCCCGGTCGATTTTTATACCTTGAATGCCCGGACGATTCTAAAGTTTTCCACACGATTCTTCATGAAAACATGTTCCATTGTTCTTTATAACTTAATTTTTGTTTAAACTGTACATCGAGGGCAATAACCTCGTAACTTACACTTTGCCTAATTTGTGTTTTTAAATGTGTAGAATATAATATCATACTTCATCATCTGTTGGTAACTGTCCCAAGTTTGTATTTTGCTTACACAGTTTCGTGAGATATATTACAGTTGTTATATGGTACAATAAAGCTGCATAATACAATGATACAGCCAACATATAATCCAAAATTTACCCCAACCAAATACGGGACTCAGCACGAACTGTTATTCAGTGTTCTTTAGTACTTATGGGGTGTACATCGTTGTGTTATTTATTTGCTCTCTCTCACTGTTTTGTGTCATTTTAGGTTGATTGATGCCAAAATTAGAATACTGAAAATAGTATAAATAATATTAAAAAGTGAATTTTAAAAGTCTTCTGTCTGCAGAAAAAGTACCTTTACCTTTTACCTTTACTTTTTACCTTTGGTAGGGACAAAGGTAATTTAACGAGGAATTTTTACAAGGAAATTTACAAAAAATGTCTCTGGATTTGTGGATGCGATAAGCTGCTCTGTTTTGTTTTCCATGTGTTCTATTTTAGTCTGGTTCATTCGGAATGGACAAGGCATGGTCTTTAACGGGATTTAAAGATCTAAAACATTTAAACCAGAAAATGAAGAAACTCGAAATTTCTGATAATCATATAAATTGCAGTACGGATTTATATGATAGGCTCGGTAAATATTGCAGTTGGGTTAGATTCAGTATATAGACAAAATGTTATAAAACATAACGAACAAGTTACTTAAAATAGGTGTATGTTAGACTTGATTTTGTGTATAAACGATAACGAGTCTTTTTTATGTTCATATTTTTAGGTATATAAATTGCTATAAATAAAATGTTTAACGTAACATAAATTTTTTTCCAAGGATTTCAAAAATTTCAATAAAACAGTTGCAATTCAAGTGAAATAAAAATAAAAAAAAAGTAATCTTAAAAAATATATTCTTTTTCCAAAAATATATATTTTATTTAAATATCATAAATTTTTCCTATTGAAAATTTAAAAAAATCACACATTATACGAACTGTGAGGTAGGTACCTGTAAAATACAACGGCCTTGAAATTTCTAAAAATTTTCCTTCGCAGTTTAAGTTCCAGGTATATATGTATTGCTACCTCCACTGCCTTTTTACAAGCTTTTATTTAACTTGTTATGTATGTATCTATGTATGTTCGGGTCAAATCTTGCAACTGAATTTTAAAGTAGTTATCTTCAACCGATTGTTATCCCGGGGATTTTGGAGTCCTCGATTACGATTTTAGGGTCGAATTGTTCGGGTCAAATCTTGCCAATTGAATTTTAAAAGTACGCCTTGGTGGGCTTCGTACTATGACTTGTGTAATTTGGCTAGATGGGCTATTGATGCCCATCTGGTTTGCAACCTGTATAGGAGAAGGAGAACCCCGAAATAAAACCCGGAACCGTGTTTTATTAGGCACAAGTAAGCTTCAAGCTGAAATAAGTGTACAGTTAAGTAGTCAAGTCACTAGAAGGGTACTAAATTAACAGGTAAACCACCATGCAACAATGACGCATTAAATGAATTGAACAGACTTAGAAACATGTCCAGCGATAACTAAAAAATAAAAAATAAATTAATAGTAAAAATCATTTTTAAGAACAAGCTTCCATTTAAATGCTCTAAAAAGAAGAAAATAAAATTTGAATTAAATTAATCCCATCATTTTTTTATTACAATACACAATTTATATGATATAAAGGCTTGTCGTGAGATTTAACTGTATAGATAAACAAGAATAAAATATATAACTTGATATTGACATAAGTAATTCTAAGAAAAAAATATGTTTTTATCAAATAGGTAAATCTCGCGATCAATCGATCAAGCGAATCAGGCTTTTATATCATAGAAATTGTGTAATGTAATAAATTGATGGGTTAAATTTAATTTCAAGTTTTTTTTCTTCTTTTTAGAGCATTTAAATAAAAACTTGTTTTCAAGTGTTTTCACTTGTTTTATTAGTACACTTGTATTATACTAGTCAATTGGCCCTGTCAATTATTAGGTATTTCTATGTATTTAATTCTGAAGAATGGCATCGAAAAGTAAGTAACAAATAACATGTCTTTGGTCAACCATTACTTCTTTATACTATATATTTTTATTATTTTCCGCTTAACACTTCTCTATAATGTACTAAATAAAATAATAGTCACTATATATAGATATAATACGACTAGCTATTATCTATTAGAATGCTAAAATAGCAGACAGTGCCGTCTCGTCATATATTTTAATATCTACAAGTTAATAAATATTTTTTGTATAAATAAACTTATACACAACTTTAAACTATTTAAAATCATAATTTGTCATCGATGTCATAGATATGGAAACTGTGCCATTTCTGCCCCTACCACCCATTGAAAAATATATTCGAGATTTATTGTCAATACTGGCAAAGTAGTTTTTATTTTTTGAAACAAAATTTTCGAACTTATTCCTAGTTGTGTTATCGGAGTGAACTGCTTATTGTATAAATTTGCTTTAAATTAATAAGCACTTATTTTCCTTTTGTGTGAGTTTCAATACATGAGAGCAGTAGCAATTAGTATAGTAAATCATATTTTTCACTTTAATACCATCCATCACCGATATAAATTAAATGGCATTTAGACTCGCTATGTGCTAATTTGTCATAACAAAATTAACAACTATTTTATTTGTCATATCAATTACCAAAGGATGCCGAATTTTGCCAATCTGCCAAGGCAAACTGTTAGAAAATGCAGAGAATGTTTATAGGTATATCCTGTGTATATGGAGCAGGTATTATTTTAATGCACGTGTATTTGTGTAGACTGATTAATAATAACCACGGTTTATTTTCAATAACAGCGCAATTAATTAGTCACCATAATATTACCTGCAATACAATTAGCGGCTTCATCGACCTTATAAATATATTTGGCTCTGTCAAATTTGTGGGATATAAACTTGTTGCCTTGTCCATATACTAGTTGGCTTGTCCTTGTAGTACCTATTTCTGGAAAATAAACCATTCCCAACCGCCAGGCACATACAACCCCTTAGGCCTGCGTTGTCCTCCTCGATCACTAACTCAATATGATATTCCGAGTTTCATTATCGAGTTTTCGGCTCCGGCCGTAAAGAATATTGTCTTCAGAGGGGAGGAAAAACAGATAAAATATCGAGATATACTCTTCGAAATCCGCAGGCACCCTAGTTATTCTGTTAAAATAGTGGTTCTTATTACTGGCTCTCTCAGATGTATGCGACAATCACTGCTCGTAGAATTGAAAATCATCCATGTCAATCGGCACCAATCAATGTCATGTCAATCGGCAGAAGTCATAGCCCGAAAGATTATTCCAGTCAGTAGGTAGGTAACCGCCCAATGTAAAATTTTAAAATTTACCATAAATGCAAACCGGAAACAAAAATATGGTCGTATAAAAAAATACTGGAACATATTATTTAACGAATTTATAGTTAAATCAAGAAACTGTTTACTAAGATTGCAAGGTATAAGGATTTTCAACCGATATTTCCCGTGTCTAAACACTGAATGTATTCAAAACTTAAAAACCTAACTTTAAATAGGTTACAAATGCAAGTGGTGCATATTACCTTAGGTGGAGTCCAACCTTCTCCAGGTTATAACACCTGTTATAACATGAGCTCTATTTTGGTTTAAATAATGACAGTAAAGGTCACCTGTCTGGGGAAGTCATTGGAAGTGGTAGGGGAGAGTTTTTGCGGGGAGTGAACAAAAAGAGGGCAGACATTTGCAAATTTTGGGAAGTATTTAGGTGTTGTCCAGATTTTAGGAGACTTGTGTATTAAAAGAAGCCTCAATAACAGCTAAGGTCAGTAATATAATGATTTTATATACACAGTTAAATATATTTACGTAAATAGTAACATCTTTGCTTAATTAAAAATAAAAACACTTGGCTGAACGTTTTATTTAGACGAGGTAATCGTTTCTTGCTTTTCGGGATTTTTATTTAATGGTATATTTCGCTGCTGGTACGCTTCCCTTTGCCTGCTTTTTTCTTGGAATTTCGCTGCTCTCTTGGAGTCACGCCGCAATTGATCTCCGACACTACTTTGCGCTTGCTGTCTTTGTGTGCTTAGACCTGTTGGTCAGATAGACGTGTTTTGCTGTCCTGTCGGGGACAATAGAACTGGCCCCCATACATTCATCACCAGATAGCCTGGAGGAGCGGAGCTGTGTACCAGACCATTCTGTAATCTGCCCCACCTGACAAAAGAGCTAGTTGCATTCCCTCCATTAGAGGTATTAACCATCTTCCAGCCTCACGACGAACGTGAGGAGAATCACTTCCTTATCATTGCTAGTGTCTTCGTTCTCCATCGACCTGTGCCTTAGGCAACCTGCCCAACGGGGGTTATGTGACCGCAAACTTCACCTGAAATAAGGTCAACTATATTCGTCAGCACTGTTGTTAGCGTGCCAACAATCGTTAAGCTCTGACTTAAATTTATAGTGTTAAGACCATATTGTAAGTTGCAGGCGCAAACAGCTGTTTGCGCACTTATAAATGTAAGTAAGTTTAGTTAGCGTAATAGGTACTTACTTGTCAATCCTTGGCATCCTGGAGGAACGAATATCACTTTGTTAATGGCGTTATAAGCAATAGGCTCGTGGGCTGCTTTTATTTTTTCATTTTGTGTAACGGTAACTGTCAAATTTGTCAGATTTGTGATTAATTTAATTGGCGACTCACGGTTTATTTACCGTGCTTTGTGATAGCACAGTTGTGGTACTTTGCCCACGGAGTCAGTGTAAGCAATGAGCACTTCCCTTTGTAATTTTTTAAAGGTTCATTTTGTAGCTACACGCCTTTTTTTAAAGGCGTAAATTATTAATGATTGTCTATACACTTAGTCATTTACATTTTACACAATTTTTTAATATACTCTTTCCTAGTTTATCTTTGTGTTTGTTCTGTCGTCTCACCTCCCATCCCTGGTCAAACTTGCTTTGGCTGGCGCCCAACACATAGTTTGTACTAAGCGTCATTTTACAACTGTCAGGCAATCGTGTAAAGTAAAAAAAACCTTCACCTACGACCTGGCTCTCAAAAACAAAAAGAGCTAGCGGTTACAATATATATATATATATATATATATATATATATATATATATATATATATATATATATATATATATATATATATATATATATATATATATATATATATTTATATATATATATATATATATATATATATATATATATATATATATATATATATATATATATATATATATATATATTTATATATATATATATATATATATATATATATATATATATATATATATATATATATATATATATATATATATATATATATATATTTATATATATATATATATATATATATATATATATATATATATATATATATATATATATATATATATATATATATATATATATATATATATATATATATATATATATATATATATATATATATATATATATATATATATATATATACAGATTACAGATTGCAACCAAGAAAAGTAATATATTGAAAACTGCACTAAAAAGTAAAAAATAATTACGTTATTCATTCTTACTTAGAATACAATCAATTTATTAGGCTAATAACATACAATTATTGTTATTTTTGGAGTCGGTGCCACCCAAGGTTAACTAACATGTTCACTTAAAATTTAGTACAACTGCCGAAAGCAGTTTTAAAAATTTAGGTTTATTTTTAATTGTGGTGCCAATTAAAAATAAACCTAAATTCTAAAGCTTCTAGTCCAATACAATTCGAGATGTATACCTACGCTACTTTGTTATACCAAAGTGTATGAAATACATATATTTCGTGAACTTTGATTATACGTTTGTAAACCTTGGCTAGCACCACCGACTCCAAAAATAAAGTCGGTTTTGTTTTTTTTCTACTCCAAATTTAAACCATACCTACACATTTCAATGTATTTACATTTCTGAATGACTGGATATGTGTATATTACTTTAACAAGACATAATATTAATTCCTAGCGGTTGACCCTTGTCAGAATTATTATTCTCACATCTCGGCTATTTGCATGTTATCGCATTTTCACTTTCACAGACCGCTGAACACTATTATATTTCCAATATTGCGCCGTTTTTCAAGAGAGTTTTTTTTACAGAGAGAATTATATTATGAATAGATAACCCTACAGCTACCACTACGAAATTCATCGATCGATATTTTTTATGGGATACGGTATACCTAAATAAATTCTTTCATTTCCATGGTGGTTATAGGAAACAATCAAATATACCGACAGCAGGAAATACGTCATTGTTGTAGAAGGAAGCCTTTATATTTTGGTGTACTTTTATCACCTTTTTGTGGATGGCTTAATATATCGGACATCACTTGAAAATTTTACCACTTTCAGACAAGGGATTAAAAGTAAATGAATGGAATTATTATGTAAATATGAAAAACTCGAAATTTAGATCATTAAAAACACTTGCAGTGACGTTGTATGACATTAGTTTTTGACGGAACTCAAATTCTTAGAATACACAAACCTAGTCTACTATTTATATTTGTTCTATTTGAACATATTATATATAAAAGCATTAAATAATGCATAAAATCTTGTTGAACCTATTGAGAAACAACTACTTTCTCCAACTATATGAAAAAGTAGTTGTTTTTCAATAGGGTCAACAAGATTTTATGCATTTTAAAGATTAACATCTTCTGGATAACTGTATGCCTAATGCTTTTATATATAATATGTTCAAATAGAACAAATATAAATAGTAGACTAGGTTTGTGTATTCTAAGAATTTGAGTTCCGTCAAAAACTAATGTCACTGCAAGTGTTGGAGTATTAATATTTTAAATTCAAGTATAAATGATCAATGAAATAAATCGTATACTGCTCTGAAGATCCTCAATAAAGGTGAAAGAACTTGTACAACTTCTAAGTGGTTCGTTTCGGTGTGTATAGTGGTTCATTTCCGTATGTATGTCCAGATATAGCACTGGTAAGTATATCTTTCCTCTTATTCGTCTATTTGCTTATTTCTCTATGTAATGAAATGCTACAAACCCAAGATTACTTTTCACAAAACAAATATAAATAGCAAAGAATTTCAAAGCTAATATATATATATATATATATATATATATATATATATATATATATATATATATATATATATGTATATATATATATATATATATATATATATATATATATATATATATATATATATATATATATATATATATATATATATATATATATATATATATATATATATATAAGCACACACGTATGTACTATACGTAACGCCAACCAGCTACGTGCCTGATTGGTCATAACGTAATAATCTATCTCAAGCATAATCACAATAGACAAGTCGCAATAAGAATTATAGAATATCGAGCATTAATAAACTATGTCTAAATTACAATATTAATGCGAAAGCATCAATGTAAGTAAGGGGTTCGAGACTTTATAGCCTCGACGCAGAGTGCAATGTAGAGATGACGTCTCGAAAATAAATGGAAGTTGTAAAACAAAAAGTTAATCATATTATATTATAGTGGTTAGAATTCAAAATTATAACAAGTGAAGTTCAAAATGTAAGAATATTATGTAAAATTAAATAAATAAAATAACCCATAAGATATCCCACAATAAAGTTCCAGCGATTAATAGCAGCATTCCAGAGGAAGTACGGCGACATCCGCTAGATGACACCACCTGAGCCCAGCAGCATCTATTAGTTCGTGTTCCAACAAGTGTTCGAGAATAGTGATAAGTGTTTGTGCTTCGTAATTAAAAAAGGATTCAAAAAAATTTTCTAAGGTAACAACAATTTCAAACTTTGCTAGTTTTTACGACACAGTGTGACAGAGGACTTGGTCCCATATAGTAGAAATAAGTTACGTAGGTTTGCGTAGGGTAGTAATAAGGTTCCGGATTTTGTTTATTTATTATCATTTTCAATGACAATAAAAATAGTCATATATAAATCACTTATTCTTTCTTGTTCTGTTGAAACTTTTCAGGAAACATTTGAAATCATACAATTTGAGATTACAAGATTCAATAGATTCAATAAAATATTATAGCATCATAAAATTCACTATTTGGAAAGTAACTTCAGTTCAAAATTTTAATCTTGCAAAAATATTACATAGTCCTAATTGAACCCCCTCTATGACCATAGAGTACTCATGTTTTAAAAGATCCTTCTAGTAAATTACGAATTAGTGTTCATAGAACTAGCACCTATAAACAAGAAGGATTCAATAGGGAAGAAATAGTGTAGGTATCTTGTAACATTATCTCATTTTATACTAATCTAAAACAACAACGTATAGAGCATTTTCACATATTATAAATTCATAACTTATTAATTATCAATCAACATAGCATTATTTAAAATTTTCATTATATATATATATATATATATATATATATATATATATATATATATATATATATATATATATATATATATATATATATATATATATATATATATATATATATATGCATATACTAATCAAGCTAGTAATAAAATCTGTCATGAGGCTAACACTTGATGTCGTAACAAGAATTACGACGTATTTCATGGCATTTACTGAAATGCACCCGAAATACGATTTCAAATCGTTGATTGCAGCAGGTCCATGGTAGGGAAACTCCCGAGAAGTTATGTCAAGTATATAGGGGCTTCCTACGTATTCCCCTGCACCACGTTCATCTCCCAAGAGTGGGGACTTTTACTATATTTACCTTCTAATTAGTCCAAAGTCTCTAAGTAAAAAATTCCATTTTCTTCCATTTTACGCCGTCTTGCACATTTTACATTGGCAACAAAACAATTAACAATACCAGAACTTTTAAATGCCCCTGATACAAATGCGATTTAAATGCGAGATTAAATTACAGAAATAAATATTATTTAAATTTTATTATTACAGTATAGGATAGTATAGTATAGTAAATAGGCAAAGCGGGTATAGAAGGAACGATGCTTAAGATGGAATATATACGTCGGGAGCGATCATGAGCAGCGGCCTGTGGTAATTATTGCTGACAGCTGAACATATCATCGGAAACCTCTGGCAGCCTAAACACATCGAGCTTATGATCATTAATACCGTCTGAAGACATCGAGCCTCTGGGCATAGGTGACAGCTGGAGATATTTGTAGACATCTGTTGAACATCAGCCACCTGAAGACATCTTCGTGGGCGTCTGGTTATTACCGTCAGCTGAAGGCTTGTCCTGAGCTCCCCGGGGAAATAGGGTGCAGGATGCGTGAAAGGACATCCTAGATATTCAGCATTCTAGAAAAATTAATGTAAAAAGGGCAATAAATTAAGTATTTATAGCGTGATGTGAACATTTAAGTAAGAATCCAATAGATATATTATATTTTTAAAACAGAAGTTTTAACCCTGACCTTCTAAATAGAATACATTTTTGGAATTAATTTTATCGCGGCTTTATTTTATATATTTTTTTAAATATTAATCTCAATTCGAGCGATCGACGACCTATACAAAAATTTGTATCTAACAGACGCACTATTGTATCTAATCTAATTAGGTGCTATAAGGACTGGTGGTATGAAATAATTTTTATTTAGACAATTGAAAAAAATGAAATGGTAAATTATATACAAGAATTTTCGGCGCAAACAGAAGGATTATGACGTTGAAAATAATGGTCAAAAGAATAGTCCTTCATATTTTCTTAGATGTTGAACAGTTTTTAAACCTATAGGTATACGAATCTACAACCCTTCAACTCGTAATCTAGCAACTAACTGAAACAGTCTGCGATCCCTGTTCTTTGACCTCATCCTTTCTGTATTCATTCGCAATGTTAGCAATTCATCTCACACTCAAGAGCTCAAGATTAATAACCCATGAAAAAGTATATGCACATAAATAAATTGTCTACGATAATATTTTTCTCGTACAAAAAACATGTCTAACTGCTGAATTTAGATTTCCAATAAAATAAATAGCCAAGCAAGGAGGAACGACCGGAATGTTGAAATCAACAAAGAATATCACAAAGAAAAATATTTAGTGGAATCAACCCACTAAATATTTTTCTTTGTGCAGCAGACGGGTGTATATTTTTTGTATATTATTGTGATAGAGAAATGTTCGCTAATAACGTACAGTAAAAATGTAAAGTAATTGTTAAATTCTGTCGAATAAAAAGTATCATAAAAATCCTCGAGAGATTCAAGTGCAAAGTTCATATTTTGACTTAAGAAATTTTCTGATTCAAGAAATATTTGAGATAAACATGAATATGAGTTTTATGTATGTTTTGCCATTGTGGCTGCTTAGTTGTAATGGCGAAAAGACCGACAATGTCGATTAGGTAGTTTGGTGGTTACATCATTAATATTTGGAATTATTCGTAAATAAAAGTTCATGAAGTTCCTGGTTTCCCAAATTTTAATTTCAGAAATTTTGACATAAAAAAGGAAATTTAATCTGCAGCAACTGATATATGATAATTTCCAAATTTTTGGCCTTGTTAAATATTTTTATAATTACATTTTCTTCCGCTCAAATTAAGATACCTAGAAAATTTTCAAACTGTCTGAAATAAATTCTGAGCTATCCGATATTAGAAACATATACATTCATACATTCATTGACGATGACAAAGATTATATATGTTAGAGATAATATATGAATTGGCGTAAAAACGTTTCATTTCATTCAAAAAAATGATTAAATAACTGATGAGGGTACAATAACGCTTGCTCACTTGTTTATACATGGCAACTTCATAGTTGTCCTAAGGAAAAAGTAGGCAATCCATATTTTTCCAATTCCTTGTGTCATATTCTCTCAGATAATACTCGATTTGTATGAATAACGAATCGGAGAAGTTAATCCAAAAATGTTAATTAGATTTTATATTATTTAAAAAACCGCATTGTTACGACATCATGTGCGATTTATCAACGTATATATTATCTAACATATAATCTTTGTCATCGTCAAATAAGAGATGAGGTATATATTTCTAATACCGGATCTTAGACTATATGTTCACAAGAGTCGTCTTTGTACCTTGACAAAATATTTATTAACTGGGACGATCTAGAAATTTTTAGGTCAAAAGGAAGAACGTATTATAAGTCACTAATAGTAAGCCTGATCTCCTTTATATAAACTTTTACGATAATATACCTAGTTATAGTAGGTATTAATAATTAAAATTCTCAAAATTTAATCTAAAAAAATACGTTTCATTCTACCAAATTTTAGACGCCCGTTTCAACAGTTCAACGTTTTTAGAATAATTATTTCTAATTTATTGAAATATTTCATAAGCCTTTTAGGTCAATTTAATGTTCTTGTCTTTTCAGAATTCGTCTTTGCTGTGGTTAGTTCTACTATAGGTTTTACAATTTTAGACAGCAATAAGCAGTATAGCATGTATAAATAAGTTAAATGTTTGTTTTCGTAATAAGTATATACAGGTATATCTCGTTAGAATAAATAATAATCTAGGCAGCTTTGACGTGCTTACTTTAATGTTGGCATTTACCAGGTGTTATAAACAAACTTAAGTTGTTATTTTATTTGAATAATCTAAAAATCCAATATAGTTATTTCACTAAGCTTCATGTATATTTTTCTTTAGAATCTAAATGACCCGCAACCGTTGATGGTTTCAAAGAAAAGTCTATAAATGTAAAATATTTGCGCTAATATTTGAAATTTTAAAAAATATATTTTGTGAAGAATCTGTTATGTTTTATTTATAGATTTTTACCAAATACCTATATAATTTTGCTGCTCAGTTAATTTCATGCTACTCTATTAGAACGATGGTCAGTTTAGTTGGGACATTTATTGAATATTCAAAAAATATTGTTTGTTATAGAAGCATTTTATATATTATACTGAAGAAATAAATTAGCTGAACGCGCTATTTAAAAACGCACTTTGTTTTTATTAAATGTCCAACCAAAAATTTTCTTATGAGAATTTATTTGACTTATTTACTGACTTATTTACTGAACATTCCTCTTTAAATAGCAAATAAAATATTTGTCCTATATTAATCCAGTCAATATAGGTCAAAAAGACCTTTACCTTGCAAAAGGTGGGGCGGTAATATTTTTTTAGGATGTTGTTAAGGTCTAGGCCTTTACAAAAAATCCAAGTTTTCCACCTTTTTACAACTTAGAAGTTGTACAAGTTCTTTCACCTTCATTGAGGATCTTCAGAGTAGTGTACGACCTGTTTCATTGGTCATTTATACTTGAATTTAAAATATTAATACTCTAACACTTGCAGAGACGTTTTATGACATCAGTTTTTGACGGGACTCAATTATTATTAACATATTATTCGTCTATTTGCTTATTTCTCTATGTAATGAAATCCTATAAACCCAAGATTTCTTCTCCCAATATATGTATATATATATATATATATATATATATATATATATATATATATATATATATATATATATATATATATATATATATATATATATATATATATATTGAGATAAACGAAAATAAATAACTAAAGTCAGTAATTAAATTCAGTAAATACATCAAACTATAAATTAAATTAAATCAATGAGCAATAACTATAGTACCGACTATAGTATCGCTAAACAACGTATATACTATTGTTATACGTTGGCAGAACGCCAACCAGCTACGCGCCTGATTTGTCAGAACGTAATATCATTACATCTAAATTATTTAGCGACACAAAAATCTACATTAAGCATAATTACAATAGACAAGTCTCAATAATAATTATAGAATATCGAGCATTAATAAACTGTATAGATTAAAATATTAATGCGAAAGCATCAATGTAAATATGAGTTTCGAGAGTTTATAGCCGCGAACCAAAATGCAATGTAGAGATGACGCCTAACACATACATCGAAGTTACGCAACAGAATGTGAATCTGATTATATTATAGTGTTTAGAATTCCAAATTAGATCAAGTGAAAATCAAATTGTATGAGTTTTGCGTAAAATTAAATAAATTAAATATCAGGCAACAATCTGATTGGTCAGATTATATCACAAGAAAGAAGGATGGCAACCAGGATGTGCAAATGTTTTCCCTACGGCATATCCGTAGTAACATATAAATAAGTAAAGTGCTAAATAAGTAAGAACACCAGTGGAAAACAAGTAGAAATAAATT
>CAXKVY010008260.1:0-15758 GCA_964058915.1 Tetropium fuscum
TTAGATATGAATAACGACCGATAACTAATTAATCTTTACTGTAATAAAATAAAACTTTGACTAAATAAATTTGACTAACATTTTACATGCGCCAATTCTTCTATTTGGACTTCGTTGAGAAAGATAAAGTATTTTCTTTCCAGATTTTCTCAAATTCTTGTATTTTACCCATAATTTATAAAACGCAACCAATCACCGCAGAACCACAAATAATTAATGGAATTGAACTAGGACTAAATTACTGTAGGTGTACAGCGCTCTTAACCGTTGATTTCTGCTGACATTTCAATGATCTAAATTTTAGATTTCATGCAAATTCTGAGACATGTTTTGCACAACTTAAACGTTGTGATTTTCCTTTTCAATGATACTAAGTTAAAAAAGACATTTGTCGTAAAAGCCATTGCGATTTCGAATTTATTAGCATTTTAGGCCGAAAGGAAAGGAAAATTTATTAGCCACAGGTTTTTAGGAACATAATATTTGAATTAATTCTCATCGAAGTCTTTCGCAAATCAGTAAATCTTCCAGTGTGATGAAATTTTATTAATTATACCCACTGTCTAAGTGTCTAATTGATTAGTAAAGAAGAATAAATTAATACAACCCTCGAGCGGATTTTCAAGTGCCCAAACAACAGCAAATGTGTTGTGAAAAATTCATATTAATTAAAATTGGTAGTAAGTAATTTTAGAACGGCTTATCTATAAAATAGAAAATGAAATACAATCTACCTTTGAAGAGCGCATAGCCACTCCTTTTGCTATTCCTTGCATTTTGACGGACATCTGACAGCAGCTTCATACGAGTAATTTGACGTCTTTTCACAGCTGATATTGAATGACAGCAGTTATAAATCTAAAGCACAGTTATCGTAACGTGCCACGATGTATCATTGAAACATAATAATATCTCTGTTATCTCTTATTATCAGTCATGCATAAATTGCGGATGTCATTAGAAAAACGTGTATTTGTTTATATTTTTTTATAGACTTCCCAGGTAATATTTCTATATAGTAATTTTATTGCCAGCATGGGTAATTACGTTTTAACAGTTTTGTCACCTTTTAGACATTATATGAGTTATTACTTCCATATAAATATGTACCTATACAAATTTTACGAATGTGTAATAATATTATTACCTGGAACCTTCGAGAACATAATAATAAAAATTAAAATATAAGAAAAAGATACCATGACAATGTAAATGGCAGAATTCATCAGCCATTTTGAAGCCGCCATATTGAATATTAATTTGGCAAAATAATCGTAATCTACTACCCGAAAAACCCTGAGATACATATTTTACGTCGAATTGCTCCACAAATGTCAATATTCACCAGCCATCTTGGAGCCGCCATATTGAGATTTTTTTCTGACGAAAAGTTCTTGAAGTGCGAGTCCGGAGACATCGAAATGCTGATTTTCGATTCGGACCATAAATGGCAGAAACGTCTTGGAGCCGCCCTTTTGTCATGCAGCAAATTCAACAAGAAATCGAATTATATACAGGGAATATGAAAACATTTCCAATGTTAATTTTACAGTTGCTTATATTAAGGTATTTAATGTCCTACTAGTCTATTATTTCGAAATAACAACCCTATTTTGAGAATATTATATTTATATTAGATTATTTTATTTGACATTAGATGAGAAAATACCTAACCCTTGGGCATTATGAATATCTATAACGTCCTAGGGCATTATAAATGTATAACCATGGAAATAGATGAATTCTAAAATAGAAATTACAAATAACTTTTATTACCGTCAATAAAAATTAAACGCGTTGCTATGAATGTAAACTTCTAGGTGAGAAACATTACAATGCAAAACCATTGATGCAAAAGGCACAAAAGCAAAAGCTGATGGTTATATTCAGTTGGTAATATCAGGCCATATATGCAGACAAGTAAAAGGGACCTAGTATGGACCTAATTTGATGCATGTTCATGTATACGTGGTATATGGCTGATCATTTTGAATCGTATTATGACGATTTTGAGGTCATCGGAGTTTTAAAAGTACCTAAATAAAATATTTCGAGGAAGTTCAATGACCATTCCTAGTATAAATATAACATGAAACAAAATTTTATTTTAAAAACGCAGTTTCTGTATTCCATCCAACATTCCTTAGATTCCTAACTAATAAAATCGCCACAGATCACTGATAAAGTCCATACCATCAATGTTGGCGTGCATGTGATCAAAGGAATTTTCTGAATCAAATCAGTTCAAACCTATACAATATATTGTCCCGTGACATTGTCGTTAAATATTTCGTTATCTATAATCTATGCAAATAAAACGCATTCAAACATAATTCGCAAGTCTTTGCTTCGTGCAGTCACCGAGATGTGCACGCAGCCACGCAACATTGACGGTATAGACTTTAGAAAACGATAAAACTGTACCTACTAAACGTTATTGAATGACACAGAACACCAAGACAACTGAACAGAGGACAAGTTCATACAACGTTCGCGGACTAAGAAAAATCTAGAGCTAACTCAGATTATGACGCGCATTTGAAATGTTATAAATATTAATAATAAATTCAGTATTAATTCCGAATGTGCTCAGGTTTCCTACCGCGAACATAGCTATTTATACATTGTATACTTGGTACATAGGTACTACTACTGTTCAACTGTATCATATGCTTTTGCAGATAAAGTGATGCATACTATTCTGCTAAAGTTATCCTCGAAGACTAGAACAAGGAGACCGAGCTTGCGTAAAATAGGTACCCAGAGAACGGCACAAGTGACGTCGAAATCCGCTAGGGGATTAGCGGCGCTGTGAGCAGCACCCTACCTAGCTTCAGGAGTCTCCGTCAGCCTTTCCCAGACAATTTGCTTTCTCAAGCGGTTGCGGTGCAATTGTACGCGGCAACGCTTTGCGCAGGTAAGTGTCCGCCGCCATTAAGTTTATCTTTCGAGGTATTTTGTGCCGCCTGAGACACGCGAGCTCGGTCTCCTCGTTCTAGTCTTCTTGGGTATCCTTTACGTTGGAAACACAATAGGTACCTACACAAGAAATTAATATTACGGTCCTGTGTAATCATGATTAGTGAAAATGCTATCACGTCACAATAGGCTCCGTATATAATATTATAATCTACGCAATAGGCAATCTGTATCGTTTTTATATGGATTAGGTTATATTTACTTATGTGGGTCCTATTATAATCAACTAAATGTATCGATTTACTTATATTTTATGGCAACGTGTAGATAATTACTGAAAATGGGTATGTGTAATTAATGTGCTATTGTTATTTAGGCTACAGAATGTACAGAAATCATATGTTGATATCATAGATTAATTATATTATGTTGATATATTTAGGTAGTGCTTTATCTGCTAATATGCTACTTCTCACCTTTCTTGTCATAATTATGGTTACTAACTTCATTTTCAACTAGACTGTACGAGCAATTTATAGAGGATGCCATTATTTTCAGTGTTTTAACCGATCACAGTTTCGAATAAGGTTATGTGTACACTGTGGTGTGGCGCTGTGGTACTATATCTCTGTGGGCACTACTAGCAATTTTATAAAACTACGTCATTTTCTCAGTCGCTACTTTTGAAACTATTTAGTTGTTTCTAATTGCATATTGCATTCCAATTGCATTGCTAATTATTATATCTAATAATATTGTTAAAAAATGCCTATGTATAATTTATAATCAATATTAAGTACATCTTATTGAAGAACAAATTATTTATATATAATAAACCTAAAATTTTGATCACCTATATCTCAGGAACAGAATGACCTGGGCTAAAAATTAAAATTCTTTTATCGTTACATAGAAAGTATCATAGAGAAATAAAACACCTTAGAACAGTTTTTGTAATATTTCAAAAACAAAACGAGATATCTTTAATATTAAATAATAATGTCTCCCGGGTGTTTTTGAAATATGCATAAAGTTATATAGCATTTATTTAGTGTTTGATGTCTTCTAGACAACGGTGGAATTTTTCACTACATGTTTCCGTTGCTCAGATATGGCTGATTGATTTTTTTTATAAAATCGGTGGGGGTAATCAACGCGGGGGTGGCAAGATTGATTTTCTTGAACAGGAAGTTACTCTTGTTAACCCCATATACGTTGCCAATAATATAATGCTGCAAGCGAACTCAATTTTTTCGGCCTATGGCCTCCTACTAAGTGTTAGCTGCAATCTCAGGGCGTATTCAGGAAGATGGAATTTTTTTCAATAAAATTATTTTCACCGATAACGTAGGTCTTACAACGGCTGGAATGCAAAATCCCCATAAACTTCAACCTGTTAAAATTCAGGGGCGTGTAGATCTCTCCATGTCTAGTGTGACATTTTGGCTAAAAAAGTTATTGCCCACCTCATTTTAGAACTTAAATAGATAATACAACTTAAATAGATAATGGTTTGAGAAAACTATTAAATTTAGAGAACCTTTCTGTTGTCCATAATATATGTATATCATGCCCGTCACCAACTTCTTAAATAATAGATATCAGTTATGGATTGGGAGGCGAGGGTATATATATATATATATTTATATATATATATATATATATATATATATATATATATATATATATATATATATATATATATATATATATATATATATATATATATATATATATATATATATATATATATATATATATGTATATAAGTTTGCCTCCAATTCGTGAGCAAAATTCGAGGATAGCTGGAAAATATGTCAAGGGTATACCCACCTATTCCCATACAATAGTAATACACCTAATTTCTTAGATGAATATTAAATAGGTACCTATAGTATCTAAATCGATTGGCTACTACAGAGTACATACTTAGATAATTTTATAGCAGACAGAATCATGCCAAATTTTATACATAAATTAGATACACAATATTAATCATATAACTAACACGCATACCCCGATACCTAAAACCGTACGTCAATCAAAGCTAGCAAAATAATAAATATAAAAACGGACAGCCAAAAAGAGCACGCTGAAAAAACAACACAGAAAATCCGGCTAAAGTACCCAAAAGGAGGGTAGAAGCCAAAAACCGTAAAGGGCTCTTCACGCAGGGACTCTTACTTAAATATTCTGTAATATTGATAATGAATGTTGCAATAACTAAGAATATATAAGGTACATGACTTGGAAATTGGAAACGGAGTACCTATATGCCTTGTATAATATACGATATACGTATATTGTAGTAGAGCACAAAATTATATAAATTTCCTTTCTGGGAGTTTATCCATCAATTTTATTAATTAGGCGAAATAAATGTGTTTCATAATGTTGATGGGAATAATATTTTACTTATCATGGCGTTCATCATAAATCAATAAGTATATAGGCAAAATAAACAGTATTAGAGGCGACGGGAAAAAATGCGAACAAGCTATATATAACGGGCCGGCTATATAATCTTGGAGGCGCTGACTTGCCTCAAGTCGGTGTAGTTTCTGAATAATACAATTTTTGCAATGTCTTTGTAAACAAATGTGTGATTTTGAATTTTTAATATAACCTTAATGGTGTGGCACTTGTGACATACTTTTTCAAGTTAACTTGGTTAGTAAGAGTATGCAAAAAGTACATATGGACTTACCACCAGTTGTTATGTATTTAGAAAATTGTAAGCTACTCTTACAATAACTTAGCTAAGCTAACTCGGTACCGAGAGTCGGGATACACAGAATGTGTTTTAAAAGCCCGTGATATTTGTGAAGGTTTGGAAATGGAAACCCAGTTTAAAGGGTTACGGCCTAGACAAAAGAAACGACCTTTCCTGTATGAACACGAAGATGAAACTGCTCTAGATCCCTAACATCGCTATAAAACTACAGTGTTTTATCCTTTGTTAGATACAGCTACAAGTTGTATTACTGAACGATTTACGCAGCTTCAGACTCATAGCAATAAATAATCTTTTCTGTATAATATGCCAAAAGTTTCTGATAGTCGTACACTTTTACTAGAATAGTGTAATATCCCTAGTGACATTTTAAAAGCTGGAGATGACCACGATATTGACAGAGAACAGCTGGCGAGAAAATATTTAATTGAACATCTTTATTAAAAGATACTATAAAAATAATCGCAAACGCCCATTGAAGTTGTAATCCATTGACATAAAAACAACTTACATGAAACTACGCCGAATGTGTGGATTAGTTTGCATATCCTAACAATTCCGGTTACTGTTTCAGTTAATTAAATTTAATTAAAACTTATTTGAGATCTTCAATGACTCACGGTCAGTTAATCTCACTAGCTATGATTTCTATAGAAAATTAACTTTTTTGCATTCCATGGATTTAAGTGAACTCATTAAACAGTTTGCATTACAGAAAGCTAGACGAGATCAGTTCTTATGAACGCGTACGTTTTTCTTAGTTATTTTCATTTGTATGATAATATTAATTTTACCAAAATTTTTATAATATACCTACGAAAATATTGAAAATTGGCAGAGGGCGCAAAACTCATAACTGGCCTCGGGGGCGAAATTTCATTGGGCCAGCCCTGTGTATCAGTATCCTATCGTACTTAATAAGTAGCATCAGTTAAGTAAGTACGATAACTAAAATTATGATCTGATTACCGATATCTTCATACACCTGATGATGAATTGTGTATTTCCAGTATGTACCAGTATGTATGTATATGTTTGCTATTTCTGCAATACAAGTAATTTTTTTTAAGTATATTCCAAAAGTACATTAACAAAAATTAAATTGATACAAAAAAGCATGTATAGTACCTACTGTTAAAGGTATTTATATAATACAATTTCATATAAAGCGCTTTACATTAAAAAAAGGAATGAGAAAATGTCGACTTAAATAATAGTTATTATTAATGAGTTTTGTGACATACGTTGATATGACTAGGGAGCAAAATCATATCAATCAACACTACTTAATATAATTTTCTAAAGCTCTGCAGAAGCTCTGGCGGAAATAATAAGTTCCTCTATATTATTATTATTATTTTTAGACACAACAACAGCACAGAGAGCTGATATATATAGTTTCTAGAAGGCATACGTAGAACCTTTTACCTACCCTGTTTTCGATTTTTCGCTTATATCGGAAACTACGCATCCTAGCCATAAGGCCCTTCTATACAAAATTAAATCTGCCACAAGATTAAATATTACCTATTAAATGTGCGACAATATTTATAGTTTGTAACATAGAAATATGAGGCATAAAAACCCCAGCAAAAAACACATCGCCCATCACGTTATGACATTATCATGTAGTATAACAAAATATTGATCACACTATATACCTTTCGCCATATCACAAAATAATTAGATGGTTAATGTGATGCAGAATAAGAATATTTCCCATTCAAATATTACGGATCCATTTTACACGTTCCTCAGCCGTGTCACATCGGCATCATTGGCATTCATTGAATGCCTAAATTGCCTAATAGCATCAAACGTAAAGTGGGGTCAACAATAATTCTTGAAATAGAAGTAATGCAGTTATTCTTTAATTTAGTGTATTACTTTGATGGGTTTTGTGTTATACCTACTGCTCCGATCTCCCAATGCGGCAATTGTGGGTATCCTCTGAATTTTTTTTTGTCTCATGTTTCGATGTTACAAACAGTACTTTTGTATTAATTGTATTACAGCTTTAATTTTGATTGTAGTTTTGCTGGGGCTAGTTAATTTACTGCCCTCTTTTCTGCTTGAATTAGAACTGATGGTATTGCATGAAATTGGGTGTTGATTGCAGGTCCGTAGTAGTCCACCTCCTAACGTTCTCTCAATTTTTTTTCATTTCATGAACGTGACGAACCAAAGCATGGTCCTCCCAAACGAACACGGAACTAATTTACCTACTATACTATATCTATATTCTATATCTATCTATCATCCTATATATATATATCATTTTTGGAATTAATAAATTTTGTATTCACCTTATTTTAATCACTACTTATCCCATATTAACTCCATATTTAAATTCACTCACATCAGTAAAACAATCGTTTTAAATTAGAATATAGGAAAACAGAGCGCCATCGCGAGATGCGAGAGACTTTTCCTCGTAAATTTCCTGTAATTTTTTTGTAATTATATTTTATATATAAACTATTTCCTCAAAAAATGCATCGTTTTCGACTTATAAGAAAAAATCGTCAAAAAAAACAAATTTTGACAGTTTTCTTTGATTTTCTCAATGATGCACTTTTTCGAGGGGGCAAAGTTCAAATTCGGATTAAGCACCCCAAAAAATATAGGGAACAGGTGAGAAAAAAACTTTTGTATTTTTTTCTCCGCCAAAGGTGACTACCAAAAGGTGACTTAAGTGTCTATTATCGTTTATCATCTTCCATATCTTACCGAATTTGTTGCGTCACGTCACTAATATTCGGTATTATAGGTAGAACCTACGGCAATGACCTACATCATAACATATTGTTACGTGTTTGACTGTTTGCACCCTGTGCACAAACAGTAGGTAGGTAAGGTAGGTAGGTAATACTTTTCGTGTATCCAATAATGTAAACACCCGGTATACTTTATTAACTTGCTAATAAACACTGATTAAACTTAGGTCACAGCCTACCAAACAAGGTAGGCTGTACTGATTAACAATTGCAACTACCTATTAAACACAATTTATAACTTTAGCGTGTTCAACATTAACTAACCTCTTCGCCGCGCCGCTGACATATGCCTTATATAGCGGTAATAGTAGTTCATTGATGTGTCGGAACTCTTCTAGGACACGTATAGTATAGTAGAAAAGTTCAACCGGTGACGAGAACTTGTGACATCACTCGCCATAGGCTTGAGTAACAATGTTTTACAATACTTATTTATTTTTATTAGAATTTTTTCCTTCTGGAACTGTGAAATAAAAAATCACATTCATGGAACATAAGTAAATAATATCCTTATATGTAATAAACCCTACAAAATTTAAAAAAAACATCGACGTATATTTAACATGATGTGATTAGATAAGTTCGTATAGGTATGTATGTATTCTATACTGTAGGTATTCTAAGTATTCTATTTTGACCCAAATAATAACATAATTATTATCTAGAACCTCCTACATTGACACATGTCATGGACTTTTAACGTAGTAACATTTAGCGTTTTAACGTACCTGATCAATTTGTTAAATTAATATAGCAGGTTTCGAAAAAATTACAATGAATTGTAGGTATATAGAGCAACAGTAAAATCTGATGTCATGTTATAACTTTATAATTGTCAAAAAGTAAAAGTGTTATTTCACGAATTGCCATATTTTTTCGTTTATATTTTATTTTGCAAGTAATATACCTATGCATAGATATCTATATCGCTTCGTTATATATTATATCGAAATCGTTGTATTGTGACATTGTGACGTTGAATCGTTGTATCAGGATTTTGCTGTTGTTCTGTGTACAATGTTTTAGGTCCGAAACTTTTATAAAATAATTTTATGAGAGCATTTAAAATTTATTTTGTAAAATATTAAGAATAAGTTAGACCTCATCTTATTTATCAAAAACTAGCTGACCCGGCTGACGTTGTTTTTGAGAGTAACGGCGAAAACAACCCAACGATTATCAACTTCGAAGTAATCGTTGTTTTCTGAAATTATCCCAATTTTCTGCGCAATTTTCTTAATTTTCCTTTCGCTAAGAACCATCTACAAAGTATTAGAAAAGCAAGGCGTGACCAAGGGAAACAGGGATTCATTTTTTTAGACATACATATAGATAATAACTACTGGATAAGTTTTACACACTAGGTAGGTAGGTACCCAAGTATTATTTAGCAGGTTTTAATGTACCTCTCTACTTCTAAAATTCGGATTACTAGGTATAGGTAGATATACATTATCAGATCTCGGTACGATAAAATTGAATAGAAGATCTGATATAATCGAATATATATTACCTAGAAATGTATTAATAAATGATGGTGAATATGGTGATCAATAATATAATGATACGTCAGTTTTCACAAATTACGTCAACCTTGACACTGAAAAAATCGCCAACGCTGAAAATCCCCCATCCTATTTGAGGGACATTTTTATTAATACACGCCTTGTGTAGTCAATATTGTCAGTAACGTAAATTAATGAATTCACTTACCAGCTAAATATCAAGCACATTTACATCAAAAGGAAACGTGTAGTAAAGGAAAAGTAAAGGAAATAAACACTGTTAACGATTATTTTAGGTTAGAAGTGAAAATATGAAAATAGAGTTGCACTGAAACGCTTGCGTAGCCGCCTGAAAAGCGTGCACCTCCAATCGTTAAGAACAACTGGATAGAATTTAAAAAATATATATTTATCTTATCTTTATTTTCCATTTTGTGTATATATCGAGTGTCAAAAATTTAGATAGGGAATTATCGCAAATTGATATCTGGATTACAGTATATTTTTCGCAATTCATATAGGTAAAGCAGGATAGGTGCCTTTAATATTATATACCTACCTTTAATAATATGCCTATACCTATCAACTTCAAATTTCATTATTGAAATTCGAAACTCTCAACAAATTCAAATTGCTTATGCTTTTAGCTTTCTCAAAAACTAAAGCTCAAAGTAGTGGCTCCAAAGAAAACTGTAGATAGTCAGTAGATAGTCAGTTTTTTCTACGAATTATATAGGGTACCCTCTTAAAGAAATTCACAAATTCAATATTCTGGAAAATAAAGCCTATACACTGAGCACGTACTCTTTTTCGTCCGCGACACGTACCTACTGTTTGTCCCATCGACAACGCAAGACAATCATCAAGTCTGCTGCGGCAAAGACAAGCGAGGCCTCTCCGCAAAGAAGTCTTCTGCTGCCAATAATAATAATCCGAAAGATGTCTTCAGCTATGTGTAAGGAGCAGAGACCGCCGCTCGTCGTATCTCCTGATGACTACCTACATGCCATTCTAAATTTTTTATTTTCATAGCCGCTAGTTTTTTCTCGATATCCCAGCTAAATTTTTTGGCAAAATACTTATATATGGGTCATTTGTCGTAGTAAATCCATATTACTATTATAATAGTTCTCCAACTTTGCTATCATATAGAAAAGATATATTTTCCACCATAGAAAATATATTTATAGCTGCAAAAATGTACTTTCTAGTGGCAGTAAGGAGTTTATTACAGTACAGTATACATTAGGAAAGCCTTCATGACAACTCCGATGAAGATTTGAGTGATCAGTTTGAGGCTATGGAAGAAATTAACAAAGAGGATTTTGTTTTAATAAAATTTAATGTAAAAACTACATTAATCCATTTTGTTGGCCTGATTTTAGAAATTTCACAAGGCAAAAAAAATATTTTTTTCAATAACAAAGAATCTGTCATTCTGTCAACTAGGTAATTTTAACTTTGTCCACTTTGATAGTATAAGTGATGTGTCCAAAGAAGATATAACGAGCAAATTAAAAACTCATCCAAAGTTTGGAACTACAAGAACTGCATCACATTTTCACTTCTGTTAAAATTTTAATACTTTGGTTGTCACTGTCTTTTTTAAGAAATATTTTTTTGTGTATGTAGGTACCTACTTATTTTTTATGTAAATGTGAGGGTCCCCTTTCTCCGACCGAAAGTTGGCTAGGGATGGGGAGCTTCAGCCATTTGCATATATTTATTTAGAGTTTTTTCTGGCTAGGCAATAGTCATATTTTTTTATATATTGGCATTGATTACACGTCCGCTTCCCTCCCAGATGCAAGAAACAGCCTTGCTTGGTTATTTCTGAACATACAAATTTTTATTTACACAAATATATTCTATGGATAAAAAATCCCCTCTTTCCTAAATCTCCTATTGATATTGATTTTGAGAACATGTTTTGCGCCTAGCGTTTGCGACAATTGCATGTTTGATATGATACCAATGTGGCTCCAAAATTTAATTCAAAGTACTGGAATGAGTTTTCCTCCAATTTTATGATTCTAACCAGCAATATTTAGTTTAAACTCATAGATTTTGGTAATTAGCAAATAGAACGTAGACCTGTAACATTTGCAGTCTATTAGTTAGTATTATGATGGAAATTTATTAAAAAAATCATTATGAATTTTACACGAGAGGCACTGACGAGCCGCCACTGACTGGTAACGTAACAATCTAAAATTATTCTTTGGAAACTAGATAGACAGACCTGCTCCTGGGCAGACCTTATGCCGTGTTCAAATAGGCAAAAGTAATTGTGACCTTATATATGCCATGTAGATACATACCTAGACGCGTGTTCAAATATACAAAAGTAATTGTGACAAAACTAGTCCTCCTGGGGAGACCTTATTCCATGTAGAGATAAATTACTTAAGAATGAGTAATTAAGTAAAAAAATAGAGGAAAAAATAGCAAAAAGTGCATAATCCGAACTCGAAACGTTCCGTAACTTCCGTGTAACGCTTTACTCGCTGAGCTATCATTGCTCTGCAAGACATCGGATCAACTAGATATTTGTATAAATCAATTAAGGCGTATACCTCCAGGTAGGAAACGGAGCGCTCCGGTGTGCATTCCGTTCCAGAAATTACTAACTGGTAGACGCGAGCAATCGCGGTCACATAGAAACTATTAATTGTAAATATGCGTACCGTATAGGCTTTCCTTGAAGATAATAAAAAATGTTTTGCTCTCCGACGAAAATTGGCGATTTTAATTTTTACCCGATTAAGTGCAATAATAATATATATTATACTCTTCGACTTCGACGATATACGCAGTGAAGAGTATAATAATGGCTGATTAATCAAACATCATATATTTTCATATAATAATAAATGTATATATAAATATATCGCCTTATACTAAATTTAAGAGACACTTGATTGACGCTAAATACAAAATCCAGACAACAAAATACCATTGATAATATTAATGTATAATCACTCTCGTCCTATATAGATATATCTGCGAATACCTAGATTGTAGGTAAGTACTGAATTCTATTATTTTATTGATACATTGCCCGCCCGTCCGGTAGTTTTAGGCAGTGGCGTAACTACCAACCGGCAAGAGCCCTGGGCTCAGGGGGTGGGGTCTATCTAAGGGGCCCGCAATTTTTGGGAAACTCTGCTTTCAATTATTATTACAGTAAAAGTAAATAAAATGGTCAAAATAAGTAAGAGTTAATCAATAAGAATTAAGAGTCCTATACACTATAGACTTTTCAGAGTCATTTTTCATCATTAGCCCGCGCAGAAAACCGCTCCTAGGGGCGAGATATCTAAGCGAGTGCATACGAACTCAGTTAATTCGCGACGGCCACGTCACCGCGCCGTTCCGTTGATCTAGATCTAGCTCTTGCACTAGCACAGTACTAATTACCATGTTGGAAGTGGTCGACGGTACGAATAAACACAGTATTACCAAAGTTTACAGAATATTCTGTAAATATTTTGTTTGGTATTACGATAAGTATTTTATTGTGAATTTAAAATTCAGTCAACAAATGGAATAGAGAATTCTAAAATATATCCTTTTTATAATAATAATAAATCCATTTATTTCCAACAGGTAAAATACCCAATTACAGGAAACAAAAAAATAAATGTATAATAATTTCAAAAACAATATAATGCCTGAAGACAAAAAAGATAACTCTCTTAACTAGATACCTATCTAAAAATAAACAATTTGATAATTTAATTAATTACGCTAATGGGGACAATAATATGTATATTAATGGTTATTCCACTTATTTGTTATTGTACATACTCGTTATTAACAAAGAATTTAGTTATACTTTTCAAACTATCACACCTGATGTATCATACAGGCTAGAAATTGAACAAAATAAATTACATATGTTACAAATTGGTGATATGCCCATAACATTGATACGACCAAATGGACAACAAAAAAGTAATTTTCGCGATCATTTGATCTTGGAACTAGAAAATAAAGTTTCATTGCAAGTGGCGGATTATTGGTATTATTGTTTACTGTTATATCAAAATTAAATAGATACAGTTTCTTCTTTCGCTGAATGAGATTATCTGTTCCACGTTGAAGATAAAACCACTACTTTGGAAAAACATGAAAAACTTTAAAAGTTTCCATTGTATACGGTCTGCGGGTTGAGTTAACAAGAGGACAAATGGACAAAAAAGAGAAAGATACGAAGAAAAGGCATTCTTGATAAAAGTTTTTGCTTGTTTAAAAAAATACAAATCACCATGACGAACCTTTTGTTGTACAGGGTGGGTAAAAAACACTAACATGTTCTTAGCGTAAGAGTAAACTTTAACCCTTTCTTGCAAGATACGAAAAAAAGGCATTCTTGATCAAACAAATTGCTGGAAAAAAGAATAAGATTTATTTTTTTTACAGGGAACAAAGTACAAATTAAAATACGTCTTATTTCAAGTGTTTAAATAATACAGACATAATATCCTTAAATGTCAAAAATTTTATTTCTTGTGGTAATTCGTATTTTCTAAAGAAGTGAAAACTTTTATCAAGACTCTAGTCAACAAGTGCCATTTTGATGAATTTATCTCAGCCTTTACCGATAATTATGATTTAGGGATTTAGATAATTAGGGTCTAGATTTAATTCGATTCGGATTGACATCTAGAAACTTTTTGAAAAATTTGAAGTGAGGCCAGTAAAAATTTAAAAAGATAAACAATTTAGTAAAAAAAAGTGGGGGGGTTACGTCTTTTGCAAATATCTCAAAACCAATTGCAGATATCGGAAATCTAAAAAAAGATCATTAAAGAGCAGGGATCATACATCAATATTTATAATTTAGAGGTGAAAATAGGGCTAAAAACGGGTGATGTGACGGATTCATACACTTTAACAATAAAAATTATTTAAAGCCATTAAATATGAATATTAAAAAAAATAAAAAATTCGGATACCTTTTGGAGACTTGATTAAACGATAATCCATTGGAAAAAAAATTCTCCTGTATTTTTTTAATTAGATATGCTTTTGTTAGCTAACCAATTCAATTCAATTTAAAATTTTTATTTTTTAATTAATGATATACAGTAAGCACGTCCAGGATAATACCATGCTCGGGTCCAGCCAGACATCCACGCGTAGTAAGCGTCGCGGCAATAGCTCCTTACGCCGAGGGGCGTATTATCTGTCATTGGTAAGTGACATATATTGTCTAACGTTAATTAACCTATTTTCTCAAGTTTTAAATTAACATAATAACCCTGATAATTGTCAAACTATAAACTGAAATTATTTCCACTGCTTGGAGCTTTCATTGAACTACTTCGTAACTTATCACGCATGCTCTTGGTCTATATTGCCTTTTTTGGCGTACCTACTAAATCCTAAAATAACTGACACTTAATGGCATACTTCTCATTAATGAAGTAATTATTTAATGTAAAATAATTATCATCAAAATACTATATATTTATATTATTATTTAGGTACCTATAATGTATGTATACTCTGCATCCATTGATACTAGAAACATTCTACCATTTTAAATGCGAGCAATAGCTATTAAATTTACTTTTGAAATTTAGGAAACGAAAACCTAGTTTCTCATATACAGGGTGTTAAAATAATTAGACACTATTTTCAAATTTCTTCGGTATAAATGCAGATGTTACACTTACCAATTATATTATTTATTCATTATTATAAATATATTCCTAATCATAATATGATTAGTCATTAATTATTACGAACAGTTACGAAAATGTTAAATACCTACAGTGTGATGTTATTCAATAACTATTTTCTTGTTTTTTTATT
>CAXKVY010008261.1:0-12041 GCA_964058915.1 Tetropium fuscum
GGAGAAATAAGAGAGGGTTGATTTTATGGACCGAAGTTAACATTATAATCAATTAATATACCACCCTCCGGTAGAGAGAAGTGATCCGTATTGGATATAAAATAAGGACCGTAGTTAAGTGGTAGACTTTAAGATAGAAACGTAGGTTAGAAACGCAAGAATTTAAGTTAAAACCTGCAGGGTTCATCAAGCGAGGGCCAAAAGATATTATTTCCCAGGTAAAATAGAGCCGTCATACTGACATATTTTTAGTCACATTTCTGACGTGACCAAAATTATAACATAGTCATCTAGTCATAATTTGTAACACGTCTTGCGTAAATTAATTTGACGTCAGAACGTCACAGCCTGAAGATGTCGCTTAAATCTTGCTGCATTGTTGCTAACGTCTAAATTACGTCATTTATACATACAGTTATGACACCGCGCCGTTCCTAAAATCAAATGCGCTCTGCGCTATAGTACTTGAATACCCAATTCACTTGCAAATTTTCACAGATTTCCCTATAAAATATCGTTAAAAATTTAAAAGTGCAAGAAAACTATACCGTTTCATTTAAAATAGGAAAATTGAAAAAACAGTTGCTGGAATTTAAATCTTCTGCTTCTAGGACGTCTGGATTTATGATCCGCTGTATGAACCAATGCATCACTAAATTGCTTGCAATAGAAACCAACCAATTTGATATAGATAATCTTAAATACCGACAAAAATATTTTCTTATCAACCTGTATATCTTATAATTTATTTTTCTTCCTTGAGATATAGGCAATAATGGGTGTACAAAGTTTCAATTGAATTGATTGAATGATTTGGAAGATTCAGTGGTTTCATCGATTCCCGACAAACAACTACAACAAAGACAACAACGACAAGAGGCCGACATATTTATAAAAATACAATGAAACGTCTCGTAGGTTTCGAAACGCTAACAAAAGTGTAAAGTTGAGGTTTTGAATTTTTACAACGACTACCATACTTTCTCACTTTGATGACAAAAAGCCAAAACATTTTTAAATTTCATCACAATCGAAATCTTATGATTACTGTTGGTTTGGCATGTGGTATAAATTGCTCTGAAAATTCAGCACAGTTTCACATAAAAATGACGAAACAAATTTGAGAGTCGGATATTAAATAATATAGGTACCTAAATTTGGATAACTTCAGTACATACATTTGAAATATCGTATAAATGCAGCAGAATATTTGATATAAATTTTGTAGATAAATGAATTACCTGCTATTTATTTTCTGCATTAGTTATACCGATTACGTATAGCTACATTCGTTTGCGTTATCCCGCTCTTATAGGCCCATCATCTTCACGGTCTACTGAAGTTGAGTTATCTATTCTGGCGTATAAAATGTACGTCGAAACAAGCAAGCGCTACACCAAAACGGGGAGGTAAACTCTCCAACTGTTAAAGAAGTATACACTGTGTGATCCACTAAAAAAAAAGTTTCCTAAACTAAGTGGCTCTTTTATATCCATGTGAATATGATGAAGTTGGGATATTTAATAGTGTACATTTTCAAATAAAACTCAACCTCTTAACTCATATTGTTACTAGTTTTAATAATTTCTGATGTCTGCTTATTTTTGGGTAGTATCTAGATTTTCTAGTTAATATTATGCCATGGAGGTCAATTGCTAGCACTTCACACAACATTTTTGTAGTTGGATCAACCGCAATTTTATTGTACCCTTAATTCAAGATGGCGGCTCGAACTGTCCCCCTTCCTCAACGTCGAAAGCTTGGATTTTTTATCAAGGCCCAGACTTGAGCAACATATTTAAAAAATGTCGCTTCTCCACCTTTTGTAAGGCAAAGGAATTTTTTTGTCTATATTTAAAGCTAATGAGTTTTCTGATAGCCAGTGTTCTACTTTTAATTGAATTTTTTACTTATTTACTTATAATTCATATAGTCAAACATAATTATATTTTACAAGTAAAGCCTCTTTTCAGGGGATATTTCTGGATAAGGAGTAATTTTCTCAATAATATTGAAATATAACATGTAGGGGAGTGGTTACTATACATGTATTTTATTTAAAAAAAATTGAAACTAGATGATTTTATAATTTTTACATAACTCGTAAAAAATGTGAACAGTCTGTTTCATTTTACATGTCTGCATTGGTTTGTGAATCATTTCGTCCGGTATTTGATAACAATGATGACAATAAATAATAGTTTACGTACGGCCGCATTTGTTTTCAACCCCGAAGTTATTTATGATGACCAGTTAAAATATCCGCTAACAGATGAGGCCGTTTTTTCGAAGTCCACTGCTGCTAAATTTGTTCGTTAATCAAAAGTAACAATAGAACTTTCCAGTAGGGCATTTCAGTAATTTCCTGTTTTTTATTATACAAGTATTACTAAAATAACATGTAAAACATTAATTCAAGGACAGATACTGCAGAAGATATTGTCAATAATAATAAACTAATGATCAGTAAGGACGACAATGACCTGTTAGCACTGTCAACGTAAGAATCATATATATATATATATATATATATATATATATATATATATATATATATATATATATATATATATATATATATATATATATATATATATATATATATATATATATATATATATATATATATATATATATATATATATATATATATATATATATATATATATATATATATATATATATATATATATATATATATATATATATATATATATATATATATATATATATATATATATATATATATATATATATATATATATATATATATATAAATTATAAGATATATATATATATATATATATATATATATATATATATATATATATATATATATATATATATATATATATATATATATATATATGTATATATATATATATATATATATATATATATATATATATATATATATATATATATATATATATATATATATATATATGTATGTATGTATGTATGTATGTATGTATGTATGTATGTATGTATGTATGTATGTATGTATATATATAATTGATCTACAGATAAATTAACGGCTATATAGTCTTTAGTATCCGACAATATATCAAGATTTACGGTGTAACAACCTTTATGGTGTAAACATATTGATCAAAAATACATAAATCAATTCTTTAAAATTGGCAGTTACGTCACTAAATTATTCTTAATCTACAACATACGCTGTTCAAGCGTTCTTTGTTTAAAAATAATAAGACGGGAGGGACAGCACAACGAAGTCTATTATATGTAGCTGTAATTATATCCGACTAACGTTGTTGTAAGCTAATGTATGAAAGAAAAAGAGAGAGCACGTTTTCGGACATCGTAACTAGTGAGAATAGTATCGATCGACTCATCGATGCCTTTTGACTAGCACCGTACTCGCGGTAGAATAGAACCATTTCAGGTTATGTCGCTCAGTCTGTCCTGCTGCTGTCAAATTTCTGTCTAAATTTGTTTACCTTTGTTGAATTGTTACCGTTTTCCTTATTTTATTGAATTATTATTGGATAGTTCTTTTAAGAACTAGCGATAGTTAATCCTCAAAACGTATCTAAGGTTTGTAGGTATATTTCTATAAGTAATCTTAAAAATAAAAAAATATTTTTCTAGAACGCTATCACGGTTTTTTCTCGTGATTTTCTTAGATAGGTGAGATGAAAGGAAAACCGCTAAATTCGCAATATGAGAAGGAGATATGAGAAGAAGAGAGAGAGAGAGAGAGAGAGAGAGAGAGAATATGAGAAGGGAAATTGGAGTCCCTTGTTACCGCTGGAAGCTGTACTTGTACTGTAGTAAGTTGCTGTGTATTTATGATTAATCTGTTTAACTTTTATTATTGTTATAGCGTGTTGCTAATGGGCTAAACATTGCACTAAGAACCGTGCAGAGAATAAAAGCAGTAGCCAAACAAAACCCTATTCTGTCTTCACCCGGAAAAGCAAGACCTAGAAAAAAACGAAGAAAACTGATACGAACGATAATATCAAAAGCGACATACGTCAGACTATTTACAATATGTATGATACAAGTGAGTTCTTTTAAAATAATGTAATAAAGGCTTCATTCTATTAATTATAGTTTTTACAGAGAAGCATATTACTTTGAAATCTTTGAACAGCTAATTGTCCCAAAAACATATTATACAGTTTAGTAAAAGCTCATTGCAGCGAACGTTACCTGATCTAGGATTCAAATTTAAAAAAGATGACAGCACAAGATTTCGAGATGAAACACCTTCTATTTGTATGTTGCGGTCCACGTTTTTAAGGAAAAGTGAAAGAAATTCTGAATCAAGCCAGCCCCTTAAAGTAATTTTTCTGGATGAAACTTGGATATATTCCAAGGGAAATCCTCAAAAATCATGGCAAGATGTATCCGCAAAAAGTGTTAAAAGAACAGCTGGTTATGATAGACTTTGAAAATTTGGCCCTTTCAAAGTCCATGGGTCCTTTCAAAGTCCATCTACGGCCTGAAATATAATGAAAATAAAAAAAATAGAGAATAATATGTTATTTATCCTTTATGTCTTTATGTCCTTCAACTTTTTATGACTACCAAGAATTTTTCGGCCCGCCCTAATCTCTGGTAGCCCATGGTAAAGAGTGGCCACGGATATTGCAGGACCATTCCCAACAACCAGCTCTTGTAATACATATCTCTTGGTGGCTATGGATTACTTTTCCAAGTGGCTAGAAGTAGTCCCTCTACCAAACCAGGAAGTCTGTTGTTACGTTCACTTTTGTCAATTGACTATTCAGATATCCAAAGGTTGTTATAGGTACATAATTCTGAATAAATATATTAGGGAAATCGACAGCTTTCTTCGCTTAACATTAATTATTAGATCTCAAAGTATGTATGTTACAAGTTTAGTAACGACACATTTAGTGGAGCGGATCTACGAAAAAAAAGGGGTCCAAACGGAAGTGACTTTTTTGATAACATTTTTTTTTCCATTTTGTTCATAATGTTCCCCCCTACCCCCTGGTAACTTTTTCCGGTAATTGTTGTCCACCAGGGGGCGCGCGCAGCCCTTCAAATATTGTAAAAACAGATTTTTTTTAAATTACGCGTAATAGAGGAGACGGATAGAAAAATGTTTTGAACAAGAAAAATAGGTTTCCTCGATACGCGTAATCTGGTTTTAGACCCGTCAAAATCGGTTTATTAGAACCGAAGATACAGCGGATTTAAGATTTTTATTTTTTAGGGGGACAAGAAAATGGGAATGAGCAACAGGGGGTGTTGCGGGAAAGGAGGTTGTATTGAAGCCCAGGCCGAAAGTTTTCTGAGATTGCTCAATTAAGGAAGGAATGGTAGGGGAGAGGGTGGAAAACTGTTAAACGGGTGTATCTCCGGCCCTGATCAACCGATTTAAAAAATAAAAATGGATTTTTTTTGTTTTTTTATAAGGAATCGAGGACAGCTTGAAAAAAAAACAAAACTCAAAAACACGGGGGTGGGGGGTGAAAATAAAAACGGTTTTTTTTTGTTTATTGTTTTTGTTATGGGAAGGACGGGGGAGGGGCACCTATCATATTGAAAAAGTTGGGAAATTGTATATACTTTACTGAAAAAAAAAATTACCGATTTCGCTCATTAGGTATGTCAGGGCGTCGAATCTAGATTAACGCCCTGTAGAAGGGTGAGGAGATGACCTACGCCCTCAAGCCAGGGCTCATTCTCAAGGTGAAGGGTTCCCCTATTAATAAAAAAAAATCCCGATCACACCAATATTTTTCATACGCACGCGAGTTGGGACGTTGGGAAATTTTATTTTCTCTCGCCAGTATATCCAGCGGCAGAAGAGTGGGCGTGGACTCTACCCCCTCTTCCCGCGCGCTATCCCGACTCACACAGAGAAATTCGTTGCGATTCCTTCCTTCCTTTACTCATTTCGTTGTCCATTTCAACGGTTTTTTTTTCTTCGCGATGAATTTTCGAAGCGGATGCAATTGTTAATGCTTAACTGGACAATGACGAATTTTTTTTTTAAGTAACAGCGAGAGCAAGAAGGAAGAGGAGGAGGGGTTATGAAATAAAGAAAAATAAATCACAATTTATAATTAACATTTCTCATTATATATTTATATACAACATCACAAATAAACAATTTTTCGGCCATATACTTATACATAATATCACGACTCGGGTCTGATAACCGCAGCCCCTAAATCTAATAGAGGCGTGCTTTTTTAGTTGGAATCTCTATTTTTGCGTCGCTACCACTTGATTCGTCTTCGCTTTCATATTACCAATATGAATCTGGGTCATTATTTTCCAAATTTTCATACAAGTTTGCATACAAAAAATTGCTGCAAGCATCGTCATGCACCCCCGATCTGCGTTTATCAAAAATTGAGGAAATTAGATTAAGATTGTTCAGTAGAAGGAAAAAAATACTATTTATTGTATAGATCAAGAATAAACACGCAGTACTTACAGCAGCTTCAGTAAATTAATGTACAGGCGATAACGGGATTTTTTTTTGTATTTATTTTCCACTCAAACAGAATGATGTAGTATGGAGAGATAACCTTCTCGCTGCACTGCACCCGTCGGAAAAGTTGAGAAAATGTCACTAATGTCAAGGCTTACCTTCCTGAGCATTTTTATTTTTTTAAATCGGTTCATCAGGGCCGGAGATATACTCGTTTAACCCTTTTCCACCCTCTCCCCTCCCAACCCTTCCATAATTGACAAATCTCAAAAAAATTGTGGCCTGGGATTCCGATAACCATTACCTACAAGAGGAAAAAAAATCAGCTTCCCAGTCCCACCCCCTTTCCCGCAACACCCCCATTGCTCACTCCCTTTTTCTTGCCCCCCCCTAAAAAACAAAAACCTTAAAACCGCTGGATCTCTGGTTCTAATGAACCGATTTTGACGGGTCTAAAACCAGATTACGCGTATCGAGGAGACCTATTTTTCTTGTTTAAAACATTTTTCTATCCGTCTCCTCGATTACGCGTAATATAAAAAAAAACTGTTTTTACAATATTTGAAGGGCCGCGCGCGCCCCCTGGTGGACAACAATTACCGGAAAATGTTACCAGGTGGTAGGGGGGAACATTATTAACAAGTTGGAAAAAAAAAATTTTCAAAAAAGTCACTTCCGTTTGCAAACTTAGATCCGCTCCACTAATTGTGTTGTAATGTTTTTCATAGAACATTATTGATTGGTGCCAGCGCATTAGTGGTAGCCGTTATGTCCCTATTCTTTGTTCCCTTTTCTTCAGTTTCTATGGTTTTTGGTTAGCGCGCTTGACAGCTTTATGGTACGTGACCTGTTACGAGCATCTTCTCATTTTTGGACGAGTCAACTTTCCTTTTTCCCTTTGCCTCTTGAACGAGTGGTAACGCGGCATATTTCAAGTTCAAAAGGTATTTTCTTATAAGAATAAATGCGTTGTTATTTCCATGATAGGGTGGGATTTAATAAGAAAATCACTGTGGTGTATTTTTGTGGTTTGTTAATTCGCACACATTTGATGGTATATCGGATTCAACTTCTTGAAATAGGTAAGCGATTTTTTTGTTGCCATGAGAACATTTTCTATTTCCACCTTTTTGTGTTCTCTAGAGCCGGCGTTGCGTTAAATTCCTAGTGTTGATTGAGGTCACGTAACATTAGGCACCTTTCGAAGCAGCTTTCATCAACTCAGCTTCGTACGTCGAGTGTAGATCACTCCACTTTGTAACCTCGACATCTTGTAACTTTTACATCTTGTAACCCTGGACACCTTTGTAACATTGGCACTTGTAACCTGATAACTTGGGAACTTCATGTGTAACTCCACCTCAAACCGTCGCCGTCGTTGGGTTTGCCTACACCGAGTTAAAATCTATCAACTACATACGTAGACTTGCTGTAGAGACCCACCTTACTGGACGACTTACTGCCACTCAGATAAGATTAGCTACTATGCACATATAGTTCAACGATTAACAACCGTTTAAGCTCTCATTCTACTTGGCTTTACCTAAAATAATTTTCATAGTATACGAATAGGTACCTGAAGCATGCCGATACTTAGATAGTATGGTATGTTTATTTCCAAATCTAAATTGAATACCTGAAGTATTTACCTGTATACTTTCGGTATTTTGATAATATGCACTATGCATTTTGACATCGATACAATAGTAAGTACCTAGAGGTATATGGTGTTCGTTTGATAAAGGATATGTGTTTATATATGTTGATTTACAAGATAGGTGTACAATACCACATTTTGGGATTTAGATCTAAATTTCTGTCCGTATAAATATATAATTTGATTGTATGCAATCTTGTATGTAATTTGAGTCCACTTGAACTTCAAATTTTTATATAACCTTTGATACAATTTTTAGTCTGAATTTTTAAATTAAACTTAGTTATTAGTATACTGTGTTTCTTATTTTTCTTTCACCCGAAAATTACAGAAAGTGTCTAGAGTAGGTTCGAGACCCAGGATAAGTGGGACTATCTGACTTGGTTGCGAACAATCAGTGGCGTCCACCGTTAGTTAGTCACTTCGGTATCCACCGAACTTACTAATTTTATTTTTTTTTATTTTATTACGCTGAGCTAGGTTAGGCAAACTTTTATTGCCCACTTTAATCGCTTTTGGATGTACTCTGGAGGGTAATACTGTGACGGAAGCTGGTATATATTGGTACCATTTTCCTATTGGCCTACAGAAACTCCCAACATATGACCGTCACCTCTATCGATGCCACTATGTCCCCTATGATCTTCACTAGGGCTTTAGTTGTAGATATTTTCAAATTGTGGGTCTAAAAACCTAATTTATAAGTATTGTGTTATTTTGACAGCAGGACATCAGCCTCCCTTCAATGATAATTTCAAATACCTTTCCCAATTTACTCTGGTAATAGGTCTAAAGTTATCCAGATCTTCTACATCACCTTTTTTTACGTATTATTTTTTAAGTAACCAAGATACCGCCAATATTATAACTTACTCTTAAACCGTCGCATTGAGCCAGCCTCTTCAATTAATATAACATATTATATTTTTTGAAATCCCCTATTTAACAAATATTACAAGTACAACAATTTTTTAAAAAACATTTTTATAGCGGATAAGAAAGTATGATTAATAGGTGTTGTTGTATTTTTCATATTTCATGTATGACAAGTAATGCGCGATCAATCACACCAAATCTAATAAAACAATTTGTTTCAACCTTATACGGGACCAAGTTGTTATGACCCAGGCCAAACTTTGTAGACACATGCAAGTTAAATGACGGACTAAATCATAACATTTTTTGCTTAATTAATCTCGAGGATCAATATCCAATATGAGAAACCTTCGAAATCATGATGATCGTGAGTCCAATCCTTGAAAATCGTAGATATTACGCGGCCTTCTTAGTATTTTCGCATTTATTTGTTTTCCCCTCGCCCAGTGTCGTATGCAACGTATATACAACTGTATTTATGACTGCAGAAAGTGAAGGGGCCATATACTGAAACTTATATTTGGGACACGATAGAAATGATGAAAACCCTATTTTCTTTCCAGTAAGCTGGTAGGAGAAAATATGACAAGTATGGATCTTTCAATCTGAACGATACAAGGTAGAAGACCCCAAGCTAGGAAGTACTTTATAAGGATAGCCCTTTCTTGAAAAACGTTATTCAGCCCTGGCTGATGGTCCCGCCGGAATATGTGAAATCAATTATTTGTTTCCTCTTCTCAATTTTATATTCTCTGTTACTGCCGCATGCTTTCTGTGGGTATTTTATACCGGGTATTTAGTATTTTATGTGGGTCTTTTATTAACGTTCTACTTATTTAATTAAATGTTCGATATAGAGAGATATTAGAACATAAATTATTAGCAACAAAAAATTGTACCATCGAATCGAGTCCCTATTGACAAATTCCCGAATCACGCCAATTCAATTTTAGATTGAACTCATATTTCGCTGTGTCTTTGCTCACACTGTACAAGATGAAATTATTCACTTAGAATGTTTCCGTTTATAGCAGGAAACGAGATTACTTCAGTCAGTGTTTACGACAACGTTATTATATTGATGCTTGATGTGACTTTGCTCATATGGTATGGTAATCGATAATGCGAATATTGCGAGTAGGAATATAGACAGCTTCTGTTTCGGGTATTTCAAGATTCTGTTTTAGACTTTTCATCGTTACAAACTTCAGAAATATATATTATAATTAACAGGTCTATCGCTAATTAAATAGGTATGAATGACTAAATCTTGGATATTTAATGGTACAGTACTTAACAAAATTAGACGAATCCTCTTAGTATTTCACCACAATGCAAACCATAGTACCTTAAGAGAGGATAAGAAAAAATATACCACGCTATATTTCATTGATGTCAAGATACCTGGAAATATAATAGTGCTAGAAAGGAATCAAACAAGTTTAAAAAAGAATGCCTTTAATCCGTAACGGCACGTTACGGATTAAAGCAGATCCGTTGAAGCAGATTCCTCCATAACAACATTAAAGAACCTCCACGGCATTACAACTTGCAAATCTCTGTCCTGCCATTCGGCAAATACGATAGCACATATCAGGAGAATTGATACTAACCCTCGTTTCACCAAGAAATAAAACATTTTTGCAATTATTAACACTGTTGTATTGACTGTTGTTGTATTGACTTGACACTGTTGTATTGACACTCTTGATATTGTCTGACAAATCACAATCTTATATTGTTCTATATAGTGAGTAATATAGTTTCTTTTCGGTCTTAAACCAGCTTTATTTAAAGGTCTTCTGGCTGTTTTATACGATATAAGATAAGAGCTCATTTTGGAATAGTATCAGTGATTATCCTGCTTCTCTGAGCAGAGTGTTGAGTGCAAGAAAATGCTCATCCTTTTAGCCCTTGTCCTGGCTTTAGAGAGTACGATCCTATCTCATTAAATCGTGTAATCATACGATTTATAATGCAATGATGTCTATCACATTAGCGATATAACGCATCGAGTATCCCTCATCCAGCAAAGTTGATGCTGTTACTACCGCCTCCACCGATAAGTTTAAGAACACTTCTTGCTACTTGCAACTGATATAATCGATAACAAAGAAATCTTGGTAACCAAAATCCAATTTTAAGAAGCAGTTTAATCAGTGAGAGTAGCTTTATCGAATAAATCTTTGTTGACATTGGCTTGCAAAATGGCAGAGGTGGCCCAAAGCCTACTTGCAAGATATTTATAAAAATTAAAGTGTGCTAAATAAAGTTAATAAAACCTGTTGAGATATAAGACGATCTCCTCTAATAACATAGATAATGAAGTGAAAAAAAATATGTAAAATTTGAAGGATCAGTCTAATTTCAAACGTGATACGATACGGTTGATAGTATTATATTCCACAGTGTTATAAATTTTCAATAAAAACAAAGTTTGAACAAAGTCAAAAATTGCCATAATGAAATTATCTAGAAGGAAATCTAATATACAAAAAAAGTTCATTTAAATAGGATAATACATAGGTTCAGGAAAAAACTAGCATCACATTTGGTACGAATTTATAGTGGGGTATTAGTCCATGAGTTTATAATATATCGTTTCTGTTTTTCAATTTCAAACTTTTAAATGCATATATCGCTTTGGCAGGCATTGACCAGTTTAGCCCTGTGACGCTACCCAGTATATTGTACTCTTCCAAATTTCGGCGTCTTCTTTATGTTAGAAACAGATCAATTTGTAAATGTGTTAGAGAACTTTTTTCACAGATAAAGGGACATTGAAGAGTGATGTACTAAAAAGTATAAACCCTTGTCAGGGTGCTTTTTTAAAGCAACTACTTTTGTATTCGAAGCACAATCGATCAATCAAGCGACTTAATGTTGTCAAACACTCAATTTTCAAGGAAAAAGTATAACATATGCGTCGTGTTTCATAGATAGAAAACATATCTTGTTTGCATAAACCGGCAAAACGTTTAGATTGCTTTGAGAAATGCTGGCGTATGTAAATATCGTTTAAAATTTCGTATTAATATTCCAGATGACATCAAAAATCCAAAT
>CAXKVY010008262.1:0-16018 GCA_964058915.1 Tetropium fuscum
GGCTACCTACCTTTTTTTTTAGAACTGACTGTATACTAACAATTCTATACACTACTAGGTGCGTTTCGTTAAGTGTAGTAATATGCGCATTACTACACTTGCTACATCGTTATCGAGACGATTGACTTAATATATCAAAAATACTGAAAATATTTTGCGAGGCTTGATCAATTTTTATGAAATTTTGGTATGTTATGCTGCATGGTAATCTTGATGTAGTAGAAATGTTTCTGAACGGTACGATAAGATTAGCACATTTTTTATAATTTTTTGGGAAGCCACTGTGGGAGCATTTATTATTGGATTTATCTCAATTGGGTTCGTCTTTTACTCAAAAAATATTATTCTGTCAAATCTTACGTTGTGTGAAGATTTCGTTCTTGTGAATGTTCACAAAAATAGAAAAATAAAATCGTGGCATCCGGATAGACAGACGGATTGACATTTTTAAACTTGTTGACAATTTCACGATGAACGCAACAATAGTACAAACAATTTTACTCTCCAACGAAAATTTAGAATCACAATTTTCGTTGGAGAGTAAACATGTTTGTACTATTGTTGCGTTCATCGTGAAATTGTCAACAACTTTAAAAATATCAATCCGTTGTACTATTGTTTATACTATTGTTTGTACTATTGTTTGTAATATTGTTTGTATTATTGTTGCGTTTTTTCCCGATCAAATACTTACCCGTTATTATTATGCCCACAGTATAATAATAACAAAGTAGCTTATTTAGTATATCTGAAAATAGAAAAAACGTGGAAGGAGAAGAACTCTCTCTTACCTACATTGTTTAGTTTTTATGTCTCTTATTCCTACTCAATTACCAACTTGAAAATCTGAAGTTCCCAATTAATGAGCCATTTTTTTTACCAGTGACGTGCGAAATAAAAAATTTTATGCACTATCAGGTGTCACATGGATTAATTTAGTTTCATATTTACTAACTCTGTATGTCTATTAAGGGAAAATGAGAATTCTGCGCGATATACATGAAGTTGCAACAGCAAAAGGTTTGTTCATCAATTCTATCAACGTGGGTCGCAGCACGTCTTGAGACAATCGCCTATTTCAGTAATTAATTACACACCTAATTCTTGTTCTCTCGTTAATCTGTTGGAGAATAGCTTAGAGTAAATTGTGTTTCTTATAAATGAACAGTATGCTTTGCATATAATACTTGTATGCTTTGGTATTATTCTATTTGAAATAGTAACATTGTATAATTTGGAATAAATCTACAAAACAGTACATCAACGTAAGCCACCATAGTTATCTTCACCTCCCTATAACGAACAGTATGAGCCGGTATTTTTGATAAATCCATATCACATAGAAATCAATAATAACTCAATGCCTAGGGACCGCCTAGCTGCGAGTCATGACCGGTAAAATTTTGATCTTCGAAGTTAAGCAAGCCAGGTGTGGTGGCTTGGGGATGGGCTTTGCAACTGAGACCTGGGAATAATTAACATCTGACGCGGGCGCGTGGTCCCAGATAAATGGTAATGAGGATAGAGTAATAAATAATCTCGATAACTCAGAACCATGCTATCATACAAAAAATGAATGAATGCACAAAGGTCCTAATGAGGCCTAAGTGCTGTAGTGAAAGTGAATCCACTATACTCCGACCCATATGCATACATACATACATAACTCAATGCCTTATAAGCGCAGTGGGAACGTTTTGAATGAGCACCCGAACCTCGACATCATATTAAACAACGTCATAATAAAAAAAAATTTACCCCTAAACAAAACACTACTACATAATATGATAGCAACCCCAGCAATAGATAGATACATTCCTAGAACACAATATTATACCTAACTTTATCAAAAAACTCAATACCCACACAAATCCAACCATCCGAAAATTAATGACACCCTTTTCTGGAAACTCACCCAAACATCCCTCCCTCAACTACGTATATATCCCCTGACACCCCGCCACTAATTTACAATATTCCAAAAAATTGGAAAAATTAAAATTAAGAAAACACTAAAAACAGAAAATTTAAACAATAATGCAGAATAAAGAAAAACAAAATATCAACAAAAACAAGGTCAAAAAATGAAAGAAAATAAATAAAAATAAAAACAGAATAAAAAACTAACCCACACTAACCGAAAAACACTAACAATTAACATAGATGTAAGAATAACATAGATGTAATAGCCTACGCTTTGCTTTGCTTATATAAAACTAAAACAAATCACAGATCTTACATCTTTCGCAAGTATCTTAAGCGTATTCAACATACCAGATGCAACTGTAATGCTCTTGGGGTCCAATTTTAATTACTTGTGGGTAGGATGATAGGTATTTTCAGCATTTGTCTTAGTTATTTAGCCTTAGCCTTTGCCATTAGCGATTAATAATAAAATTAAAAAAACGTTTATCAAATGTAATAATAACACGTCAATATAATAATTTTAAGATATGATAGTGTGAATCACTGATATGCTTTTGTGCCGCATTCGCGAATAATTGAATTTTACGATTGCCATATGAAATGTAGCGTGAATAGAGGAATGAACGTATAATATTTTCATTTTTCTTCTTCTTGATTACGACTATTTATGCAGATGTTTAGAAGAAATATCAGTTGCAAGTAGTTTTAAAGTAAAGAGTGGAGAATGGCACAAAATTAGAAAAAATAAGATACCGAAGTTGCAAACAAATTAAAATATTTCTTTTGTGAATACATCTACTGAAATAGGGTGATCCGGTTTATAACAGCAGGACTTTACCAGACGATAGTTAATCGAAAAATAATGATAGTTTCTTACATAAAGTACCTATGGTCGAATTCGGCCTCCTTTACTAAAAAACAGTACATTTAATCGAAAAATTGCAAGGTACAAAACAAATTGTAAATTAAGCGAGGAATCCTTTGTGAAGGTATATTATGTATATATTATATGTCATTAAAATAATGTCATATAAATCATTAAATCTGTTGAAATTATTATTTTGAAATCGTTGAACCAGTGCCATCATGTCAATAACAAATAGGGTTTCAATAATTTCTGTTGACTGCTAGAAAATAGGTCACTTCAGTTGACATATCAGTTATTTCCCGTAAAATAGCGTTGTAAAACTCCGCTTTATTGCCTTTCCTCATTACAAAATTTATTCACATACGGCCACGCGACGCGGTCATTGCAGCACTATTTTCTTGAAATCTAAGTAAGTTACCAAAAAAATCACCAAAGTAAATAAATTTCTTTGATTCTTTGGCTTACTATATACGTCTATTTTTGAAAATAAAAAGTTTTCTCGATCGAGTTGATGTATTTTTAACAAATTTCGTGCCTTCAACTTTTTAAAGCTGGTGAAATTTTGCTGGTTGCAGTTTTGCAATTCCGGATTGCCTGACGAACTCCAAAATAGGATTCTCCAAGTCGATTTACATAAGAATATTTTTTTACGACTATATTACACTCTGTGGCTTTGACAGATCTCTCGAGGTCACATACATTTTTCGTGAGACGGGTCCCTATACAACGCGCCCAGTAGTATTTTCAATACTAAAACCGAAGATGTATCAGACCAACCTGCAGTTTTACGAATAATGTCCAAACAAACCCCTTTCTGGAAGGCTTTGAATGTTGACGCGTATCTTGGAGTGTAATTTTTTTTGTCTACACCGGTTTTATAGGAAGTTTCTTTTATCCATCTGGAGAGTGATACAAAAACTGATTTGTGGGTCACAAACTGTGACGTATCACTTATTTCTTCACAAATGTGCAGTCCACACCCTGTACGGACACCACCGGTGAAAATTAAGAAACACTTATTTCTGCACACCCAGTATAATTTATTTTTTTTGGTAAAAAAATCTTAATAGTTATTACCAAGTTACTTAATACTTGTTTAATAAATATAATTAAATATAATTATATGTGTTACATATATATCGTCAAATTTTGTATTGCTAGTTTTAATATAAAATGAAGCAAGATAATGTTAAGAAAATTGCAATAAAATTATCGAATATGACCCCGCATTTTCTCTTATCACTTACTTTAAAGGATAGGTATATTTATTGGTTTCGTATTTAGTTCAACTTCGGTTTCTGCCACATGTTGAACTTGTTGCAACATCAGACACAAAAGGTAAGTATATGGAATTCGAATATTCTTTTATTAGAACTGTAGGAAATACCAATAGCACCAACAAATGAACTATTTTTTTTATGCCTCAAATAAGCATAAACACTCGTAAACCTAATGGTCTGTTGTGATGCATGGCGACACTGCCATATCGTATGTCAATTCGAGGCCGGCGGCTAACGTATATATTATACGTTACCTGTCAGTTAGATCTGTTGCGGTCACATACAATTTTCAGGAGATGGGTCACTTTACACGCGCCCAGAAGTATTTTCAATACTAAAACTAATAAATGCTAACTAATAAAAAAACCTTACGTCCCGTAACATACATAGAACATCCGTTACAAACTCACACACGGTTAGCCGCGAACGCTAGCATGTAATTTTCTACTAACCTTTAAAATCCGAAAGTATCGACTAGCGATAGAAGCCACTGCCATCGTCCAAGCAGCACACAGCCCTAATTTAATTCAGAGGCGATGGGCCCGAAGCCAACCAGGACATTTTTTTTTTAATTTTACGTTTATTATAATTTTCAATATATACCTAATTTGCTGCAACGATAGGTATTAATATAAATTTAATGTTTTTTTTATTTAATTTGTTTAACGCCACTGTGCGTTATTATTGGATTATTATTGGGAATGCATTTATTATTGGATTTCGCTCAGGAATAATATGGTTCCTTTAATTAAAAAATATTTTTTGGACAAATCTTACGTTGTTTGAGCATCTCGCTTTTGAGTGCTAAAGCGTGTTCATTAAAAACGCGGCATACAGACGAACACGTTCTGAATTATTTAAAATTTGATGATGAACACAATGTTACAAAAATAAGCTATTTTAATTTTTCTCTATCAAATGCAATGGGTATACTCTGTTACGTTCTCTTTTGTTGGCCATTTAGATATCAGAAGTTTGTTGTAGGTACATAATTTTGAATAAATATTTTTGGGTAAAACGAAGGCTCTCTTCTTTTAATATTTATTATTAGATCTCAAGGCATGTATGTTACAAATTTTGTGGCGGCACATTTGTGTTATAGTAATTTCATCTTTTTGTCTCTATGTCTCTATTCATTAGTTCCTATGGTTTTTGGTTACCGCGTTCAGGCCGTCTACTGTGGCGTCTTGCTGTGGTTTGTTAACCCGCACACATTCGACGGTATGTCGGATACAACAACTTGAAATAGACTCTGTGTTACGTTGATTGAGGGGCACATCATTGGGCAAGCTATCGAGGTCGCTTCCATCGGACGCATGTATATTTGCTGAAGAGATCCACTGGAAGACTTGCTGTCACTTTACAGATAAGATTAGTTTAAGAGTACTTTAGGGAGGGGGCATACCCTCTTTTAATGATTCTTGACTACTGGTATGTATATAACTAAAATAATATGTAATAATAATAGTATGTAATAATAATATATATAAATAAAATATAGTATGTAAATAACGATTATGAGCTAGCGTTTAAACTCCCATTTTAAGTTTACCTAAATTAATTTATTAACAGGTTGCCATGAAGGTGCCATGAACATGAAGGTTGCCGTTACTTAAATGGTATGGTATGTTTATTTCAAAATCTAAATTGAATATGACTTTACCTGTATACTTCGCTATTTCTATAATGTATTTATGTATGTATAGTCCTATTTCTTGATAATATTGGTTTTAGGAAGGTCATCGTGCACGTTGACGTCGACACAATAGTAAGTGGATGTATATGATGTTCATTTGATAAAAGATATGTGTTTCCGGATACAATACCACATTTTGGGGTTTATTTCTAAATTACGGTCCATATAAATATTTGATTTACATGTGATCTTGAATGTAAATTAACTTCAAGCAAATTTTAGGTAACATTTGATTGCACTTTTCGACCTTGAATTTTTAAATTAATCAGATATTAGTATATTGTGTTTCATTTTTTTTTCACCAAAAATTACAGAAAGTGCCGAGATCTGTAGGTTCCATATCCTGGATAATTGAGAACTATCTGACTTGGCTATGCATAGTCAGTGGCGTCCATGGATAAAATTAGTGACTTCGGTATCCACCGATTTTATTGTTTTTTATTTTATTAAACTGAGCTAGTTTATGCAAACTTTTATTGCCCACTTTAACAGCTGTTGAAGGTACTCTGGAGGGTAAAGGGTAATAAATCTTTGACTTTGGCAGCATCCTGTTTGCCTTTATCGTTATTTAAGAGCAAGGGTCATAAAACTCTTCTTTTCTCAAATATCTTTTTACGTTATTACAAAGACTAAAGAACAAAAAATCATCTACAAAAAATATTATTTTCCGTACAACCAACGACTCATTATAATAATTAATCAAGTATAATAATTATGTACCTATATAGTGCATACCTATCTACATGTAAATATACATGCATATTTTTTTGTATTGTGTTTCATGTATTGATTCTGCACAATGTAAAGAAAGACCCGGGCAACAGTATGAATCATTTTGGTTTGTGAGGTTAATTTGTTTGACTTCGATTTTGATGGACAGCCGTTTAATGTTATCGACAATTCTCACTGTGATGGATTAAATAAATGAAAGGATCAGTACTTTCATTCCCATATATACTAATACCCATATACTAATCCCATATATACTAATTCCCATATATACTATATATATATATATATATATATATATATATATATATATATATATATATATATATATATATATATATATATATATATATTGTATATGTATATATTATATATATATATATATATATATATATATATATATATATATATATATATATATATATATATATATATATATATACATATATAATATATATATAATATATATATATATATATATATATATATATATATATATATATATATATATATATATATATATATATATACATATTATATATGTATATATATATATATATATATATATATATATATATATATATATATATATATATATATATATACATATATATATGTTTTTTTTTCTGAAAAGTAATCTTGGGTTTGTAGCATTTCATTACATACATAGAGAAATAAGCAAATAGACGAATAAGAAGGAAGATACACTTACCAGTTCTATATCTAGACATACATATACGGAAACGAACCATTATACACACGGAAACGAACCACTTAGAAGTTGTTCAAGTTCTTTCACCTTTATTGAGGATCTTCAGAGCAGTGTATGATCTGTTTCATTGATCATTTATACTTGAATTTAAATATTAATACTCCAACACTTGCAGTGACGTTTTAACGTTTTTACGTTAAAAGCTAATTATATTTTATATTTAATTATTTATTATTATCTAACTATTGAAATACTATTTGATATTATAATGTTAATTTTTGATAATATAATTTATTATTATTTTAATTTAGAATAAGATTTTAAAATTAAGAATTTAGTATGATTTTAAATTTGATATTTTTATGTTATGTTATTAATGTTATGTTATGATAATTAATATGTTTATTATATTGTACCGACTTATTTTTGCACATTGCCTTATTGTTATTAGCTGCCTTCACCATCACTACTGAAGCCATGCTCATATATATAGGAGTCGGTTCTTTAGGTTAAACACCAGAAGAACATATCCATTCACAAGAAAGATAGTATGTACTCAACTTTCCATATGCAACCAATTAAACACATTTGCTTCATGATTGAAAAATTTGGTTGTATATTGCTACTTTATCATAGATATTACCTACTTAATCTATGCATATACAATTCTACGGTGCCCTAGCTCCACCTACCAGTTTTTCTATCTACTATTTTGTTTATGTAGCAATACGTCATGTAGACATGACGTATTGGTCATATTTTATATCGATGGGTATCAAATAAATATATATATATATATATATATATATATATATATATATATATATATATATATATATATATATATATATATATATATATATATATATATATATATATATATATATATATATATATATATATATATATATATATATATATATATATATATATATATATATATATATATATATATATATATATATATATATATATATATATATATATATATATATATATATATATATATATATATATATATATATAATATATATATATATATATATATATATATATATATATTTATTTATTTATTTGATACCCATCGATATAAAATATGACCAATACGTCATGTAGACCATAATTCAATCAAACCACGAATATTTACATGAAGCGTATATATATATATATATATATATATATATATATATATATATATATATATATATATATATATATATATATATATATATATATATATATATATATATATATATATATATATATATATAAATATATATCTGGACATACATACGGAAATGAACCACTATACACACGGAATAAATGGTACACTGCTCTGAAGATCCTCAATAAAGGTGAAAGAACTTGTACAACTTCTAAGTGGTTCATTTCCGTGTGTATAGTGGTTCGTTTCCGTATGTATGTCCAGATATAGCACTAGTAAGTGTATCTTCCTTCTTATTCGTCTATTTGCTTATTTATCTATGTAATGAAATGCTACAAACCCAAGATTACAATATATATATATATATATATATATATATATATATATATATATATATATATATATATATATATATATATATATATATATATATATATATATATATATACATATATATATATATATATATATATATATATATATATATATATATATATATATATATATATATATATATATATATATATATATATATATATATATATATATATATATATATATATATATATATATATATATATATATATATATATATATATATATATATATATGTATATATATATATATATATATATATATATATATATATATATATATATATATATATATATATATATATATATATGTATATGTATATCTATATATATATATATATATATATATATATATATATATATATATATATATATATATATATATATATATATATATATATATATATATATATATATATATATATATATATATATATATATATATATATATATATATATATATATATATATATATATATATTGTTATTTTGAAGCCTTGTAAATTTATTGGTATACTTTTTGTTTTTGGTATATTATTTATTGGTATAATACCCTGGTTTAAATTGCTCATTGACAACTATTTATTTAATTTTTTTGGTCAATGTTTGGCATTTATATGATATATAAATTGTAATCAATATCCTACTCTACCCTATTATAACATATATGCTAATAGATAATTGAAATAGTTATTCATACACCTGTTTCTTAAATTAAAAGAGTTTATAGAAATGTCTATAAGACTTAGATAGCTGATATGGTTTCACTTTTTATTACGCGATTTTATTACTTACATAGCACTTATTTAATTTTAAATAGACTAGGCATAGGCGTTCTGGTAATTACTTTATTATTGTTATCCTATTAATATTCTTCTTCTACAGCATTGGGTACAATGGTATTTATTTTATTACATTAAATTTCCACATGACTGAAGTAATTACTATCAAATATTAATACAATGTCAAAGTCACCCCACGTTACGGTAGGTAATACCACAAGCTTACTAGATAAACACATTTTTTATATTACTCAACATACAATATACATGAACTATAAAATATGAACGAGAATATTATATTATTATTACAATAGTGAATTATAGTGTAGTTTCATTGAATGAATGTAATGCAACGTATTACTGAAACTGGCATTTAAAATGTTTACTTTTAAATTAACAAATATACTTTACTATACATAAATCAAGAGATAAATTCAGGATGTAAGAAGTCTAAAAACAGTTTACTTCTTGCCAAATGTAAATAAACATTTACATTCGCCTCAGTGCAAATTCCTTTATAATCGTTAGGTATATACTAAATAAATATAGGTGAAAGGTAAGGTGGCGTTTCATGCGATAATCTATAAATATACAAGTCCGTCAGGCTTTGCGGATAAATAAATGATTTCGAAGAATATTATACCCACATTTTTCTTAATACCCATTATGAAAGGTTTTATAAGTAGATTAATTTCGATGCCTCATAATTTTATAGGAAAAGCTGTGATGGTCTTGTGTATTTGGATTTATTTTTAATGAGTGCGTGGAAGGTATTTATATAAGAGTGAGCGTATAAAGGTTGGAGTAAATTCGATAAAGCCTAAATTATGGAATTTAGTGGAAAAGTCCGGGACACGTTGATTTTGTTTTAAAGAGACTAGCTCATCTTTTTTTGTATTTGGAATGTTTTTTGATAGATTTCTGTTTTTGAGGTACGCCATTAACTTTTTTTAAAATAACATCCTAATTTTCTTATCCAGGTATCTGGTGCAGCTTATTCTCTTTTCAGTGATATCAAATTTTAAGTAGATTACATACTATTTTAGAGAAAATCTCAACTTTTGTTTACTGTAGTACAGTACTTGATTAGTTACACAGTTCTTCTTTCTCAAAATAACAATTTTTATCGGTTTGTGGTAACGGCTGCTGGAAGTTTAGGATGATCACATACTGAAAATGTAGCTTTTAGCATTTATTATGACCAATTGAATTAGTCGCTAATAGAAAACCTCAGGCAAAACTTATTTGCAAAAGGAGACGTCGATAATGATTCTAGCGCAATAACAAAGGCTGATGTATTGTTGCACGTGTGATCGCCCTCAAATCCCTCAAAATCGCCCATAAAATCGACAAGCGCCTGATATTCATGATTACATGATTCGGTGTTATAAATTTTAATACATGGTATATTCAGGTAATGGTTGTGTTAAAAAAACTTTAGTATGTGCTGACTAGGTAATATTGGTTGTGGTTGGCGCCGAGTTTTACCTACAGTCCTCTCATAGCGCATCTATTTTATTTGGGCATAACAATAAATGCTTATGAGTGTGTGTGTGTTTTGTCGTATTCTTTATTTTTTATATCAACTTTTTTTGTAAAGTCAAAATCCGCCGAGATATGTATTAAAAACGGTTTTCTCATGCTTTTAATTGATAGTTCCACCCTGCCCCCCTTTGACCCCGTCTGCACAAACCATGCCAAAATGATGGGGGATAGTGGGACCTAATAGATTGAGATGGGGGATTGATAGATTGTAGGATTTTTTAATATGTGATCCACTGAAACTTCTTGCTGAAAAATTGCAAGATTCTAGTTTTTTCTAAGTTGGCAGTCAAACCATTTAAGGCAGTATATTGTTCTAGAATTCATAGTTTCCTTGCATCAATTTCGAATTAGCCAATATCACGACTTCATCAGCGTACTGTAACGGCAACAAATCGTGACTACCATCAATGTTTACTAATCAATGTATAAAATTTTTTTTTGATCATTGAGCGCAAATTATCATAAAAAATGTTTTCTTGATCTGAAATAAACAATGCAAATTATAACGGAGGAAACGGCTTGCCCTGTAAAACAATATATTGAAAATTAATACATTTTACAGAAAAAATATGTTATGATTCAGGTGTGACAAAATATAATATTTACTGAAATACCAAGTGCTGGAAATACTCCCATTAAATTTACTGACCAAACTACTAGAAATACGTAGGTAAATCTAAGAAATGGTAGTATAGTTGACTTTCAGTAACTTATTTGACAAAAAAAATAACTTTATTTAACACCCTGAAAAAATATTAATATTTGTTTTATAATGTATTTATTAGGGTTTTTTTCGGTCCCATTGGCTAATGTTTTAGCATTGGACCTAAAAAAATTTCTACCAAAATTTCAGCTTCCTAGATCAAACCTGTGAATGGCGCAAACCGAGTTTGTTTCCCATTTAATTAACATGGGAAAAACGACGTTTTTACTCAAACATGAATAGCTGGTAGAATTTTAAAAAAATATATATTTTCTGAAGGCAGTGTTTTATAGAGAATTAAATTTCCTACAAGAGTACTGAAGTACTACCTTAGTACTAAGGACCTTTCTTGTAGGAATTTATTTCTATCAGCTATTCATGTTTGAGTAAAAACGTCGATTTTCCCATGTTAATAAAATGGGAAACAAACTCGGTTTGCGCCGTTCATAGGTTTGATCTAGGAAGCTAAAACTTTGGGAGAAATTATTTTAGGTCCAATGCTAAATCATTAGCCAATGGCACCGAAAAAAAAAATAAAAAATACACCCTAGATTTATACATATAAATTTCTAATCTAGTCATTCAAAAAGTGACCTGATATTGACAGAAAATTAGTGTCATCCTATATGTTGCAATCCCTTTAATCCCTCCTCCAAGTAAAAGTTAGGTGGGTACTTTTATAGTTATCTTTAAGCAGGAAATTAGTTAATACAAATTGATATTGTCGCCATCCAAATACTTTGGGGACATTTCCTGATATAACCCAGCAATCCTTTTTGTACAAAATCATTACTTACCATACCATATTACCTACCATACCATATATTACATTATCATACCCTTTCTGATTTTTTTCCGGTTGTTTATGTACTTTTTTTCTTGCTTGCATATTACTGTTTAGACTAGATTATTAAAGGTTTCTTATATCAAATATTTTCTGTTAAATATGAAAGAAACCAGCACTTTATTTTATTATGCAGAAGAAAAAGAACGTAATCAAAATCAGGTGTGACGAAATTGTGTGAAATGTTGAGTTCAAAATTCGATATTCACTGAATTTACTAATTTCAATATAACCACCTATAGTAGAGAACGCTCTTAATACATAACAAAAGAATAGTTTATCTTGAATGTCATCTTTCTGTATTTGAATAGACCTGTCCAGGGTTTTATATTTGTCCATTGTATATCCTTCATATGTATGCAAGACGCATATATGTAAAACTTTTATCTTCGCTTTATTACCTATATACAATATATTATATATTGCTCGAAAGAGGTTTGATAAAGTTAAAGTATCGATTTTAATTTCGGTCATTCCCTGTTGACTAATAAAAATGTATTTATTGTTTATATTATTGTCTCTTGAAATAAAATGCTATCAATAAAATATGTTATTGGTCCTGCTCTGCATTTACGTTGGAGGTAAAATGTAATAATTTTAGCTGTATCAATATTCACTGGTAATCCACCCATGAAATTGGAGAACGGTGCTAAAGCTACTAAAGTATAATCCTTAAATCGCTGAAATGGAAATATTGAACTGGGTAATTTTCATTAAGTTTATAATTTAGTTTATATATTTTTTTTGGGAGATCAGTATCAGTGATATATTTTGATATACTCTAAATCTAAAAAATGGTTACATATGTGATTTTCAGTAACTGAAATGACAAGAAATTAAGTTTATTTAATACCCCTAAAAACCTCCAATAGCCCATATGTTGGCCTCCTTAATGCCGGCTCCAAGAAGTGAGGTCAGTATATTTATAGTTATCTTTAAGCAGGATATTAGTTCATGCATATTGATATCGTCGCCATCCAAGTATTTTGGGCATATTTTCTGACAAGCTAACAATCCGTTTTGTGCAAAACCCTATCTCAATTTTTTAATAATATTGTTTAGGTACTTCTCTAAATTGTATATTACTTTGTAGACTAGATAATAAAATGTTTCTTATATCAAATATTTTTGAACAAATATAAAAAAGACAAACAAGCAGTTTTATCATGGAGACGAAAAAGAACGTAATCAAAATTAGGTGTGATGAAACATTTTACATAGGTATAACAACAGCTCATCTAAAAGCTGTTGTTTTAATCAGCTAATGTAATATGTATAATCTGGGGTTGTTCTTTTCAAAAACATTTACAATCCACAGAGGGTTTAATGTATATTCAGATATATGCGATTTTAATTCATATCATAATTTTCACACAGAAATTATTCTAAAAATAATCTAATGTGGTATGCAACTTGAAATCCTTAATTGAATTAATTCAATATATTATATTAATATACACATAATTCAATTTTTTATAATTCAATTATATCTCGTGAAACAATTTTAATCAAAAATCTTGTGTGCTGTATCAAATTTCATTGTGAAATTCATTATTGACATGTGTTTTATACCGAAATATAAAAAAATATTGGCCAAAAGTATATATATTTTGGTTCATTCTTCGGATTATTTAAGGGAATTAATCCCATGAAAAGGAGGTTAAGCACTGGCCTTTTAAATTCATATATTAACGTACGAGGAGTACATTGAAAACGCATTTTGTCCAATTCAGTTAGTTATGATGAAAACACAAAAACTATAGTATCAATATATCGATAAGTGCGAAGTTAATAATTATGTATTCAAAATATGTATGATAAAATTTAAAAAATATTAGGATTACGAAAAAATACCTTAGTTATAATAATATTGTAATAATGTTTGTAAAAAAATACTACGAACAAATTTGCCATTTGAGTACACACTAAAGAAATATATCACAAAAAATTATTAGAGTAATAAATAAATATTATGAAACAAGAAAACAAGAATATATTTTTTTCCAATATTTTTTAATATTTTGACATTACAAAAACTTAAAGTACTAAACAACTTAAATGGTTTTTCTTTGGCATATTTAAGTAACTACATTTTTAATGTATGTTTTAATAAAAAGAAAAAGTTCATTCTTTAAAAAATAAAACAAAAGAACAAAATTAAATCTTTATGACTGCGTCATACACAGTACAGTCGCACACTTCTTCACCAGAAGAGTTATGCTATCGTTCAATACTATTTTTGTTCCCTTCTCCAGAGTGATAATTATTAAAATATTCAGGAAGGCGCATATATTTTGATTATATCCTGAATATTGACAACAGTCTCCGATGGCAAATTCTACCAACATTTTGTCAAAGCTTCTCAGTTTAATTGTTTGTTTAATTGCTTGTTGCAGGGTAGTTCTGGAAAGTCCAATGTTTGTTATTGTTTTTAATTTTTTTGGATAGTTACCCAATATTTTGTGTTGGATAATAATTTCTGTAATAGTTTTCAGTTTTTACGACTAGTTGCTGTTTGGAACGATTTACTATACGCTTAGATTCACTGATTTTAGTGTTTTCATAGATGAAAACTCGTAGATGTCGTAGACTTTCCAATCTACTCCCTTCGCGCGTATCTTTGAGTATAGTTCCCAATATTTTACTGGGCATTGTATAATACTGTGGAATTATGGAATCGCTCCTGATGGGGAAAAATCTTTAAGGGTTCTATTGAATAAGACCAACTATAAGAAAATTTAATTGAAATATGTTCCCGAAATTACTTAATTACGAAGGCGAATGGAAGGAACAACTCAAATTTTTTTCCGAGTTTTTTTATAGCTATTACTCAGATTTTTAAAATTCTGAAAGAGACATTATTTTATTTTAGGTGTCGCTTCCAGGGCTTCGTATTTAAATACCACCAACACATCACGTAACCTTAATTTATGGTATTAATAATAATATTTTTAAAAGGTTTTATTTAGCTTGACTGTATATTTGTTTGTTTGATTGTTCATATTTGTTTCAAATCTTGCAACAGCTTTTTAACTACTTCCCGATGAGCTAGGGACTTGAAATTTGGTAGGTGTATAGTGTTAGTGTGTATAGGTGTATAGTGTAGTATAGTATCAAAATGGCTGATCCCAAAGGGCGGACTTTCCTATTTATAAACCGATTTGTCTCAAACTTGAAACTGTGCGTTGTTTAAGGTCACTCAAGAAATTTTTAGACTTAACTTAAATAATTCAAAATGGCGGGTCCAAAATGGCGGATCATGCTATTTATGAACCGATTTGTTTCAAACTTGAAACTTAGCGGCGTTTTAAGGTCACTAAATACAATTTTTGACTCAAACTTAAAAAAATCAAAACGGCCGATCCATAATGGCGGACTATGCTATTTATGAATCG
>CAXKVY010008263.1:0-27329 GCA_964058915.1 Tetropium fuscum
ATTTAGCTAGGGAGTTGAGCAAAATTAAGAGGGATGAAACTAATGAAATGTGTTATAGGTACAGAAATATCAATTTTGTAAAAAATAGTTAATATTATTTGTTTCTTCAGGCAACAATTACGAGAAAATACACCCGAGTTGAGGGATCTTGAGAGGCAGCTCAAGGCAGCATATATCAGAAAAGGATTGGCTGCACAAATTTCACAAAAAGAAGCAGAGAAACTTAATGAAAAGGTGGGTTTGTAAGTTGTAAGGATCATTCAATAATTGAGAAAGTAAGTAAAACAATAAATATACTTGTAGATCTTCTAAGTAAGTATATCTTATAGATAAAGTAAGATCTTATAAATAAATAAATTTTATATTTAAAATTGATTAAGCAGATATTTTTGTATTTAGATACAAGACAAGAGGACTTATGAAATTTTAAGACAAGCTTGGGTAGAAGAGAAGGAACTGAAGAGGAAGGTTAAACAAGAGGATATTTATAAAAAGGCACAGTATAAGCAAGAACTTCAGGATCAAATGATTTTAAGAGAGAAATCTAAGCGTTATGAATATGAAGAATTCCTTAAAGAAAAGAAAATGCTTGATGATATTATACAAAGGATACATGATGAAGATGAGCGTGAAGTTGCGGAAAAGATGATTAGGCTAAGGAAAACTCAAGAGGAGATGATGGCATTCAAGGAAGCTCAAGGAATATGGAAGAAACGGAAGCAGGAGGAGATTGAGGAGGAAAACAGGAAAATTCAGGAGTTTTTGATGTCGAAATCTGCAGATGTCAAAGCCAGGTATTGTTAAGATTTAATAATTTCTTGAAAGCAATTACCTATTTAAATATATTTTTAGACTAGAAGAGAAAGAAAGACAGGAAGCTATTAAAGCTCAAATATCAGAGAATATCGCAAGACAAATATTTGCTGAAAGGGTATGTATATGGTTTATTTTTATTTATATTACATTTTACCTATTTCATGTGTGAAAGATATAATGAATGTGTGTACGTCTGTTCTACTTGGCAGACATTGGCCAAATGCTTCAAGTAGCATTGGCTGTTTTAAGACAGACGTTTTGTAGTCATTGAAAGAAATTTTTCCGTCCCTGTCTATATCCATCTTCTTGGTTATAACTTCTATCATGTCCTTAAATGGCATAATAAATAAGTATAGGTATGCATGTTTTTTCTTACAAAAATTTACCTTTGCCGCTTCCTCAGAATTTTCATCAGCACTTTGACTTACCAGAGAATTTTTCAATAGATGAAACAAATTCTCTCTTCCTAAAATACCATAGCTCATTGGATCATACACCTAAAATAGATATCCAGTTATGGCATATCATGGTTACCTACCTATTTATTGCAACTGATTTTAAAAATATAATCATGCTATATAAGTGGCTACATTTAATTGGGTATATTTGGTCAGTTACCGCGAAGCAGTAAGCAATCTGTTCGTCCAATGTGCCTCTTAAAAACAGAGACAAACTTGTTGTCCATGTTTCCATTGAAATAAAACTGCTGGGACCCTTATCTAGGGCATAGAAAATTCTGTCCATCAAATAATCATCAGTCATATCCAGACCACAGTGTAAAACATCACGGAATTGAGTTTTATCCACTCCTAATTTAGGATCCTTGCTATCCTTTGACAACTTGTAATAAATCAGTAAAAGAGATTCCAGTTCGGTGTAGGAGAAGTGTAACTTTTTTGATAGTCTGAAAATTAGGTTTTGATGTTTCTTCCTAAATCTTGTCTCCTCCATGGAGTCCATGGAGGAATCGAGGGCTTCCCCGAAAGATGCACTGCATGTTTTCTTTTTTCCCATAATGAATAACAGAAAGTTTCTTATTTGAAACTACAAGTATGAAAAACTCATTCCATGACAGGCAAGTTTGAAAATGTGATTGTCAGATAATTTTTTTAATGGTATGTTGATGTAATCTAACTTTACAGCAGGGACGGACTGGCTACAATCTAGCGGCGCTTGATTTTCAGACCTGCAAGCCAGTTTTCAACATCAAGTTTTTCGAAAAATATAGAATAAATTTTTTTGAGATGTAGGTACCTAATTATAAATATTTTCTCAAAAAATTAAAATTTATATTATGGAAAAATTTAGGAAAAAAAATAGAATTATTAAACATAAGTACCTATATTAAATTTCAACCGTAATTTTTACATATTACCTTAACATTTTAAAAATATAGTTTCCTCCTCAACAAACTGCTCTCCTCAGAGGCAATGTTAATTATTCCATCACTATTTAAGCTATTTGACAAGTCTTTGTCTACTGCTATTAACAAAAATGATTCCAAATGATTGTCACCGAGTCTGGTTTTCACATATTTTAGGGTCAAAAATCACCTTTCATATGCTACTTGTGGGCAACGTTAACAAATATTGGTAAGCCAGTGTTAATAAACTGCATGCTTCACTAGATAAGTTATATTTTATAAGCACACTGTAACATACTGCATACTGCGCAGTTCTTGCAGATTTGCAGTTTTATAATTTTTGCAGATTTTAAAATTATCACCCTCTTCTTCTGTTTTTTTTATTATCAACTTAATAATAATATTATTCATATTCCTCTGTAATTGTCTTTTTTAAATTACCCCAATTATTTTCGACGTTTATTAATTTAAGTCAATTTAAGTTAACTCGGTTGGTGAAAAGGAAGTAATATGTGTGTTATGTTGTTCGTGGAAACTTAGTCGTCATTGTCGTCAGTGCTATCTTCACGTCAAAGCTCCCAGCCTTCCCCAGGAACTTCAGGGTCTTAAATGAAAGAATCTTAAACAAACTAAAAAAGTCATCTTAAGCTTGATTTTCATATCTGAGTATGGCTGAATTGGTGGAGCATGTCAAAAATATTAGGTATATTTTGAAAATATTTTCAAAACAAGAAACTTCTGCTTCAAAAGCTTTTCCCCAATTTGTATAAGAAAGCGTATCTATCACAGTATCCGTGCAGAAAACAGTGGGCCCATAAAAAACGTGGCACCCGTCGCCTTATCCACTATAAGGAAACCAAATATTGCCGAAGATCTTAAGTAAGGGAAATATAATTTGCCATTAAAGATATTTGCCATAAAGACATTTGAAAATACATTACGTCAATTCAAGCAGTATGGTAAAGACAAATCGAGTCAAGCATATTGACTTCAAGAAATTTTATTGACAAGACAAGTAATTCATAGAAATATCAAGCTAATTGACTTGATGCTACAAGCTTCAATATCAAGCTACTTGACTTTGAATAGGGATTATCAATAGGAATATGTGGAGCATATTTTTTTCAGTGCAAGCCCATATTACAGATATGTGGTTTAAGTGGAGAATACGACAGACATTGTGCAAAAATCACGCATTGACATTGACATTGTGCAAAAATCAAGCTCTATTATTCTTAGATATAATGTCAATTCTAGAGTGTAAAATTAGGGAAAAACAATTTTTTACTTTTTTTGGTGTTAGTATGCAGATTGTACAGCTGTAACATTATTTAACCGTGCTTTGGATCGCTCAGTGTTAGGACAGCACAAGTGTAATGCCGGACATTTAAATGGTTTGCCGGCAAAAATTAAAGCAGTGGCTCTACAAGTAGTTCATTGTTTAGCCCATAACTTAAATTTAATTTTGGAACCAAGTGTTACAAACATTTCTAAATGCCGTATATTTTTTGCAAATGTACGAAAACTTCCGTCATTTTTCCACCATTCCATCAAAAAACGTATGTAGGTGATTCAGCGATTCAACTAATCACGCCTTTATCCATATATTATGTATATAAAACTAAGGAAAAGCTTGTAAAATAATAAATTAATCATAAGAATATGTTCTCGCAATAGTAAAATAATATTTTAACTTTTATAATAACGATTGTATTGAAAACAATGATAATTAGCTCAATTTATATTATTTTATCATAATAATCTGCACTTAATAAACAAATAACAAACTTGTTATAACAAATAAAGTAAGTTATGATTGAAGTGATTAAAAGTGGGATGCAGGTTAATGATTTTAAATAAAAAAAAATATTGATTTAACCTTTTCATTGATAGGCCAAGAAAAAGGAGAGGGATGACATTGTACAAGAGCTTCTGGAATTAGAAAATAAGGAAGTCATAGAGAAGAGGAACAGAGAAGATCTTGAAAAGCAAATAAGACAGAGGATAGATACCAGAGAATCTCTTGATAAACAGGTTATGGAACAGGAAGAAAGGTTGCGACAAGTAGCTTTAGAGGATGCACAGTACAAAGACCAGGTAATATTTTATCAAACTGCCCTAAACAATAAGACAAACAAAACTAAAAATCTGCAGCAAATAATTCATATTTCTTGTTGATATATCTATTTCATATGCTTCAAAGATATCACATTATAAAGTTATTAATATAATAGATAACAGGTAAGTACCATGAAATGGGGTTACTTTACTTCGGTGAGTACAGGTTACTTCGGATAATCAAACTCTGGTGTTTTGTAGTACATTGCACATGGTCATTATTCATGTTTTGTGCAGACATTTAAGTTCCTGTTAGTATCTTCATAATATAGATTGGACTTGTTGGTGGCTAACCGTGATTGTTTCATCTTATTTTATTTCCATAAAAAAATTCGTTTTTGAAAATGTGAAACTACTGTAGCCCAGTGAAGCACGGTGAATTTATACTAATTTTATTTGATTACATTTGAAGTTCAATTACATGCGATTTAAATTATCTCATCAAAATTTCAAAACATAATCTAACAATTTGGTTTTTACATAGGGTATTCGACAATTTTGTCCACTCACTCTTTCTGGGTGGAACCGTTAATTGAAGGAACCTTGTCCTTCATTCAATGATGGAACATAATTAAAATTTAGGACAAAATTGGGTGAAAATTATGAACTGGGGTGAAACTTTAATTTCTCTTTGCATCTTTTTTTTGACAAAATTTAATTTGTTTTGTGAAGTTTCCATACATTTATAACAAAAAGAAAGTTTTACGACAGAAAACAAAGCAAATTCTTCTTTTTGGTGTATACTGACTTGTAAATAATAATTTTTACTCTTCGAACTTTACAGGTGCACTCGAAGTTACCCCACATAAATCCTACACTAAAAATAACCATAAACCAATTTCCATGTTAAAACGCAAAATTGTAGGTTAAACACTTGATCCAGCGTAAAATAAGCAGCACTATCGGTATATAGCTTAAGCTTTCTACTTATTACCAGCCAATTTTTGAATGTATAAGTTAATTATATGTATAAATGTCTGATATCTCCGCTTCTATTGGTCCTACAGTATTTTTTTTATTCATCCGCTAAAAATGAGTGCGATTGAATACAGTTTGCTGCACATCTCTAAAGTTGAAAATTTTCAAAATTATGGTGCTCAGTAGTTACAGGTTTTTCGTTAATAAAAATTTAATTTGTGAATGAGAAATTCTGCAAATTGGCATGCTGTAAGATAGTGTTATTATCTACTGACTGAAATAATTTTCATTAAGATCGGTATGCTGTGCAGGCTGGGGAGCATTCCAAAATTTCAACAACAATTTTGCAATAGTTTGCCATATTAAAATTTTTCAATTCAATTCAATTTTTCAACTCAAAATTATTTTGCGAAAAAACCATGACGGGTATCTCACTCATTTTACCTTTTTTAATAGTTTTCTATATACATTAGGATTTTTCATGCATGCCCTATTTCAACGGGTTCGGTCCAAATCCACTGCCAAGAATCGTCCAAAGATTGTTTTATCCAGTATCGGTAAAAACGCGAGGACTCCACAGAATGTCTTAAATTTCTTATTAAAATAGCAATAATATATAATTATAATTCAAATAATATAATATTCTATACCTAAATAAAAATGTGCCCCAGTGATCAGCCCCCCACTAGGATTCTTGCAATCCAGAAAAAGGATAATTGAATCCGGGAAAATATTTCAGAAAATGCTAATGATTAAATAGTTTAAAAATATCCGTTAATTTTGATGTGTATTTTTTACATTTTTTGCCTAATGCTCATTTTCTGATAATACTATATATTATATATTTTAGATTGTTATTTTTCTGCTATAAGTGTAATTATAGCTTATATAAATATGCTTTTTTAGATGTTGGCAAAGCTTGCTGAGGATAATAAGGTAGAGCAGCTATCTCAACAAAAGAAGAGAATGAAGATGTTACAGTTAGGAAGGGATGTCCAACAAATGATAACTGACAGGAGGCAGAAGCAAGCAGAACAAATGCAGCTCCAAATTAAACTTAAGGAACGAGAGGAATATGAAATGGAACAGAGGTATATAAATAATAATATGAAAGTGTAATTTGCAAATGTCATTATTGGCATAGTGTAAATGTCACCAATCATAATGTTTGAATTTGACTCAATGTTGTCCTGCCAATGAGGATATGCTTCCACTTCTTTGCGTATATACTGATGTTAGGAATTTCTTTGTCTACATATTACTCGTTTAATTATAACACAATATTAAAGTAACAGTACTCATTTTAAAGGTCTTCCCTAGTACTACAAAAAATATTCTGAGTTTCTCCTCATCTCCGCATCAGTTTTCTGTTATGTTACATTGAGTACTTCGAGTTGTTGCAAAAAAAAAAGTCTTATTCAACGAACCATAACTCTTTATTTTGGACCGCATTCATAAAACAACAATCTCTTTGTTTTCTTATTAGCTTCATTTTTGGTTTTTGAGAGACACAACATTTTTGAGAGAATTCGGAGCGGGCAACATAGTGACTGGCCTCAAAAAGTAAACATATAGCTACCTACCCAGCTTTGCAAGTGCAATAAACTTCCTTGAAAACTATCGTTGCAGTTTTTTCAAAAATAATACACATTTTATGTGATTTTGCGTTATTTTTCTGACTTCGATAACATTTTCCTTAAATTGACAAATCTTCAGTGCACACTTCTTGTATATGTAATTTTTTATTGTTACGCTTGTGGAAAAAACCATGCATAGGCCTCTATAGGTAGGTGAAATGATGGTAGTTGAAATGAATCGCTGATGGAATCTTTAACAGTCTCAAATAGGTCCATATTTAGCTTAAAGGCAAATAAACTTAAAGCTTTCGCACAATATTAATTTTAGATTAACCTCAATTTAATAAAATAACAATCGGCACAAACGATAATCATAAATTCCTAAAGAATCTGACAGAAACCTAAAACTTTAACGAAGAAAATTTGCCTGAATATCAAGTATTATTAATCAAGTTAGTGGTTATGTGGTGACGGCTCCAAAATGGCGGACGTTATTGCCATTTATGGTTCGATTCAATCAAAACCCCGATATAGCGGCCTTTTTGGGGCACAAGTCGCAAATTTTTTATCAGTATAAATATTTAGAAGGCAGCTTCAAGATGGCTGTTTAATTTTGCCACCACTAATAAACTGATAATTCCTAAATTAGGTATTTATACAACAATGCAAAAGGCCAGTATTTATATAATTGAACGGCAATTTCTCGTAAAATGTTACCTTAACCAAAAAAATAAACCGTGATGTTACCCCAAAATTAAATGCCAAAATTCATGCGCTATCTTGAAAAGTCTGCACTATTTTGGTGGTGGCACCATTGCAGGCGAAACCTGCATCTGTAGAAACATCTCCAAATATACTGTCAAAAATAAGGAAACAACCAAATGCCCAAATAAGAGAGACAATAATCACAACCTATAAGTATTACCAATAGAAAATAAGTCATGCGAAAATAACATCATGCGAAAGATGCATTATAAAAGATTTGATGTTTCTTAAGTTATCGTTTCCTTCATGCTTTGTTGTTGGTTATAATGGTAGGTATTACTAATTTAAATTTAATATTAAATACATATATACATGTCACTGAAAGTGAGGTTAGATTACCTAAAAACATTTAATCTTTTATAACGCATTTTATAATGTTCCCAATGATATATTTTCCCTCAACTTCAGAAAGATATATAAAAATGTCTATAAATATTGGTATAACTCATAAAAAGTTGATGTTATTCACAATAACCAAATAATATTGACTCAAAAATATGATATGAATCTATCTGTAACTAACTATCTATCTCTATATCTATAACTAAACTATCAATATGTATCGGTACGAATTAATTGAAATGGCAAGGGTGGGCTGACAATCACATGCGATGAGGTTTCAAACTTTTGTAGTTTACCTCAAATATGATTACTGACAGGGTTACTTCATTTCACCTCTGATCATTTATTTACTCAATCATTTTGTTTGACGAAGTAATCTCAACTGAAATTTTTGCTTCCTCCTTCACCACACGATCTGATATTTATATTTAAACTAAGTTATTTTTTTTAATGTTTGAATTGTTGATGTTGCCAGCAATGCATTAATTCTGAATGTTAAAGGAGATTGTTTGACAATAAAGTGTGCCTTTACTTATAAAGTAGTCCTTTGTTGTTACAGTGAACTTTTATTATTGTACAAGCTATGTTCTTAATAATGTTTTTATTTTCTAGACGACGTATAATTGAGGAAGAACGAGTCAGAATGCTTAAAGAGCATGTTAAAAATCTTGTAGGCTACTTACCCAAGGGAATATTAACACCAGGGGACTTACCTCATTTAGGAGACGATGTTTTGAATCAAGTATTCCAAAATGGTGACCAAGAGCAAAACTGTCAAGAATGTCTAAAATAACTTTCAGTTGTTGCTGTAAAAATTTCAAATTTTTTGAACATATTTATTGACAAGAATGCTGTTTCATATGCAGTCACTAAGTTTATCACTTTGCAGGAATTAATGAGCGATTGTGATAAGTAGACATTATACAATGTGATATTTTTGTATTATTTTTCTATGCCATATCTTTCGCATTTCAATAAATTTTATATGAGGAAATTGTTGCTTTTTTCGTTGTTTTCGTTGTCGTAAGGTATACTTTCACTCCAAAACGCATGCTGTGTGAAATTGAAGAAATTAAACTGTTTATCATCTCCTGGTCTATATGTGATAAAGTGTTGTAGGTCATGATATCACTTTTAGACAAAACAATTTTTCAGTGAGTTTCATTCCAATACCGAGTTTTTTGCCTTTCTATGTACATACCTACTTCAAACTTATTTTAAAAAGTTTTAAACAGTACTAAAACCAAGTACCTATAATAGCACTTTACTATTTCATTTTTTTAAGAAATATTCCTGTTTTAGGTTTCATTCACTCCCAATTTATTAAATTGGGAGTGAAAGTATAGATCCGAATATGTTTGCAAGCTGCGATTAAATGACTCGGTTTATATAGGTCTTATATATATTTGGTTAATAGTTACATCCCAGTAGTGTAGGTCCTAAAAAATACAAGTCGACATCATACAAAGTAAATCTTTAATTCTTACACCAAAGCATTAGAACAAACGAGTAAATACGCCTATCCCCCATTTTAGTTTCCTTCCAAGAATACTCTGTTGTTCTTGTTCCCTTGCCAGTTTCACCCAATGAGCTGTATACAGAGTAATGCTGTAGCTGCATGCATTACTCTGTGGTTACGTACTATACAGTCCATTGGTTTGACCACTATGAGTTTGACATCAGCTGCCAATTTTCAACAAAATCGAGTGCTATTTGAACTAATATCAAGATTTGGTAGCAAATTCGATTATTGCCTTGTCAATCATTGTGCAACATACAATAAAATAGTAAAAATCACAGTAGCCATATACCCATGATACAAGGTATCATGCCATATACCGGTATGCTACGTTAGAAACGAAAACTGTCAGGTCGGCGCGGGTCAATGCATTTTATATGGATCGCCTCCCCAGTGACGTGACATTTCAACTCTGAAACAATGCATTTTATATGGGCGTTCTTCGCAGTGACGTCTGGCCACATGCGCGTCGGCCGTCGGCATACCGCTAAAGGGCTACTGTGATCAAAATATAATATTGAAACAAAACAAGATCGCCCACAAATGTTAAATCAGTTCAATTTGTTAATTTTACAATGTCATATGAAGGTATATAGTTCCACGTCCGCATTCTCAGTAATCGTTTAACGTCAGTAATCCAATGTGTTTGTATAACTTGGTCCATGTCAACAGAAATAAGTGCAAAGTTGAACTGTATTTTGGAGATTTGTTTTTTTCATATCGCAATACCTATACCGTCAATCTCAAAATTGAGTTAATTGTTTAGTTAGTTTAAAACACTGACTTGTGTTTTGTGTTACATAAATGTGTCTCACAGGAGTATGAATTTGGCCTTCAGCCCCGCTTACAACTCTGCTGTGTTATAACCACAGGTACCTACCTATATTGTTGATACTGAATAATGTGCTTTTAATATATTTAAGTAGTAGTTATCAAACTGAAAAGATTTTAAGTGACCAGAGACTAGAGCTTAGGCTACATATTACATTCTGGCCACGTTTAAAACATCTTAAATCATCTAGGAAAAAATCACTTATGTTTCCGAGTTTGATTAGGTAGGTACTCTATTTTCACCGATTTTCTAACGAACACTCAAAATCAATTATTTGCAATCAGAAAAAAATAGATGTTTGTGATGTAAACTGAAACACGTGAAATAGGTAATGAAATAGAATCAGATTAGAAGTTATACCTACCTAACCTACCTGAACACGAATATAAGATACAAATTCAGATACAAATCAAACATTCAAGGATGTTGCCACAAATATTGCTGATTTTTAAATTAACGCAATGAAATTATAATTTATTACGTAAGAAACTGTTATTATATAAGTTTATCCAAAACCTTATACCTAGTACCTCTGAAGTTTTCATTTTTTTTCTTGTTATTTTAATGATAGAGATTCAGATAAGTACATTCTTATTAAAATATATTTTTATTTAAATTTGACAATCCTATATAGGTACCTAATAACTGTCATAACTTACCATCTGACAACATCTCAAAAAATTCAAGGACCATGTCAAACCCCTTCCACTCTAAACCATTGGATCAAGCAACAACATACGTTTTTTATACAAACATCGCCTTCAAAAATTCCTAATATTTTTATTTTAATAATGTCTAATTAATTTCAAAAATTAAACAGTCTCTCGTCAGTCAACTAAAATATCAAGACGTTTATTTATTCAACTTATCATGCATACAGACTCTGCAGACGCTCTACGCTCTTAAACTTTTGAGTCCCCACTAGTCCCCAGTCCGATAAGACAATAATCAACAATCATCAGTTTTTAAAATAGGAACCCCCATCAATTTGAGATCCTAACCTAACTATTATGGTCAATTCAATCAACATTAGAAGTTAGAACGATACAAATAACAAGAAAATAGAAGTAAATTGCAATAAACGCGATCACCAATTATTGAAGACAGCAAATACGTCATTTTCTGGAGGTGATTCTGTGTCGTTCATATTTCTCAACGGAAGTGGTGTTTGAATAATCGCGCGTTAGATTAATTTAACCAAAGAAGTAAGAATACCGAGGATAAAGGGAGAAAATTGTAAAATATGAACTGAAAAACTCACTTAGTGCCTATAATTAATAAATAATTTCCATTAAATATAGAATATTGTTTACATACAATTAATTGTTTTACTTATAAAAAAAATATTTTATGGAAATTTATAATATTCTCTTTTACTTCCTTCCTCTCCTCCTTCCTCAACGTTGTTATTTCAATGTTCAGTTAAACTGCGCAAACTCACCTCCAGATACGGAAGCCATGTCAGAGGGCACAGGAAAATTATTGGTGGGATTATGCTTTTCTAGTAGTACCGTTCTAGTAGTTTTATTTCTTTGGTTATAACCACAGGGTCCACAGGAACCGGCTGCTGTGGTTATAACCCATTAAGGGAAGATTTTGAGGGAGGAAATGATAATCGAAATCATGTAGGTAGGTAGAGGTAGGTATATTTAAAAAAATGTGATATGATGTTTTGTACATTTAAACAAAGCACATTTTCTCTTTATCCGTAAACCGTGGAAGATCTTTCTTGGTTTTTGCTCTGCTCCGCGCCCTATGGCTACGCCCTGGTAACATAATATTATAATAATATAATGTTATAATTAATATTATTATTAAATACCTACTCTCAACGGATATAGAGGACATCCATTGGACATACGCACTTGGTACAGTGGACATACAACGGATATCCATGGACTATACATTTGTCACAAAGTGGGACATCCAAATATAAGTAGGTACTTAACCCATTTGTATACATTCCCGACATCCCCCAGATATATAACATACACAGCAAAAATGTCCTCAGAATGTGCTAATACAATCCCGTTTATCCAAATCGTGGATGAACATGCCGAGTAGGTATTTCCTCAGGTAGTATATATCCTCAGGAAGTATATCCTCAGGTAGTATATCCTCAGGCAGTATATCTTTAGGATGAACTGGTCCTATAAATATCCTAAGGAGAGATGTCCCAGGCAAGATCTACATGCACTGATGTCCTCAAAATATCCGGCAAGGGTATTATGATCCTAAGAACGCCCCCGATAAGGATGTCCCAGACAATACATATTCTGTTGTCCCCAAAATGTCCGTGGCGGACATCTGGCTCCTAAAAGTGGCCCTCGCATAAGGATATCACAGGCAAGACTGATGTCCCTAAAATATGCGTTGGGGCACCGTGCTATTAAAAATGTCATTTTTGATGATGTCCCAGGCAAGACTTACACTGATATCATCATCAAAAAAAAGCTAAAAATGCACTGCCTCTTAACTTAAGTCACCAGGATATCTTAAAAACCTCCTAAGGAAAAATTTCCTAAGAACGTCTTGCGGTTATTATAGGATTAGCCCAGGATATTCCATATAGCCGAAAATCACATTATTATACGTCCCAGAAATGCACTGCCCCTTAACCTAATTATGTCCCTAGGATATCTCAAAAACATTCACTTGGCTGACCTCAGGATCTTTTGACTAAATAAGCCTAGGCTGTCCCACTTGGATGTCCTATGAACCCTGCAGTTATTACCTATAGGATTAGCCCAGGATATATCCCATATATCCTAGGGAGACATCCTGTGTGGGATTGGACATACATTGGCTAAATGGGCTATACAGTGGACATCCAGTGGCTATACAAAATAGACATCCCTATAGAAGGGGGAGGAGGAGTTTTGTAACCTGAGCATCCTCTGTAAAGTTACAAACCCTTAAAGGTGAAACTGAAGGGTTGAGACCAGTTTGATTTTTTTCCAAAACCTCAATATAAAAATGCAATTTGACAGAAAGTATTACAATAATATACCTCAACATGGTCACTTTTTCTAGTTTACACTGCGGATGAAACTATATATTATATGCACATTACGTGTGTTTTTATATTTAAAGGGACAATTACGAAATATTAGTTTCAACCCCTTACCATATAAAGAGGCTGTAGTTTTTTGAGAGGACTCAGATTGAAGAAACAGAAAAGTTTTATATGAAAGACTCCCTAAAATAATTCAAGTTACTACCTACCTTACACGATCTCAGTTTTTTCATCGTATTCCGGGACAACCTCTGTGTATACAGATGAATTTATAAATAGTATTTGGAGTGTCAATTTTTTTTAAATTAAAACAACCAATTTTGAAACTAAGAACAACTTTTATATATCTACCGTTGATTTAAATGATACAAGCATGTTTTAATAAAATGTAGGTCTACCTATATATTGCATAAAATAATGATATATTTGCATAAAAAATATTTTACTTTTGTGTTTGTGTTATTGAAAAATATGGACACATGATGGGAAATTTCTTTATTTGTAACAAGACAAAACAAATATATTCTTGATAAAATCAAGACCAAAAAACATTTGAAATTTAAAATACATCTATCAACATTTAAATACCCCTTTTGTTGTACGAGTATTGGATCGGTCCGACATTATTTTGGTAAGTTTTTTTGTTTTACAATCAATAAAAACACGCTGTGATGTAAAACTGTACCCAGGTAGGTAGGTACTATAATTATATATATATATATATATATATATATATATATATATATATATATATATATATATATATATATATATATATATATATATATTTATATATATATATATATATATATATATATATATATATATATATATATATATATATATATATATATATATATATATATATATATATATATATATATATATATATATATATATATATATATATATATATATATATATATATATATATATATATATATATATATATATATATATATATATATATATATATATATATATATATATATATATTTATATATATATATATATATATATATATATATATATATATATATATATATATATATATATATATATATATATATATATATATATATATATATATAGGTATATATATATATATATATATATATATATATATATATATATATATATATATATATATATATATATATATATATATATATATATATATATATATATATATATATATATATATATATATATATATATATATATATATATATATATTATATATATTTTATAGGTACCTAAATCTAAAACTATCATACATCGTTAAAAACTAAGACTGAACTGCAATATACCTATACTGGCTGTCGTTACTAGTTTAGGTATATTCAAAATATAGTCTAATAAAGGTATAGTCTAGGTACCTACCTATTTACTAATAGTGCTAATGATTGATGAAGAATAAGGGTCTGATACTATCGCTCAAGGATTAGGAATTCACGGAAAAAAACGCAACAACATTATTGTCACATTCACGGTATTTACACAAAATTTGTCCTAAAGTGTGTGACAATAAGTAGTAACATTCCTGGGGTAATAACGTATAAACCAAACAATTATCATGCATATCGAACAACACGTTTAGCATAACACCGTTGAGTAACACTGAATGCAAACTTGTGGTTAGTTCTTGTTGATGCCTTAATTTTGAACGCTTTTATAAAACCGAACAACTCGCGCGTTGTTCACAATTCTAACGCGATCTTACTTATCGGCTCCGAGTACAGACATGCAGCGGCCTCACAGGGATTGTGTCGGAACCGAGTTCCCCTCTTTCAAATCAAGTTGCCGGTTCCCGCTTTGACCTTCCATGCCACATGGTTCTGGTAGAGGGGCTAGGGCTTGCGGCACGCCAATAGTTTCTAAAATGTCCGTACCGATCAGCTGATCGTCAAAATGTTCCTTTTATGATTTAAGTGACCTTGCATTTTTACAATCGACAACGTGGGTGTCAAGGTGTGCTATCGTGCAGGTAGGAGTAACCTGTATAAAGGTGCACCAATGAGATCTAGCACGCCGTGGCCAATGGCGAATAAGCAATCATGTTTATTGCTGGAGGCTATCGAGGTATGCATGTTTCTGGAGTCTGGCACTAGCAGGGGTTGTGTATGTATTTCACGGAACTTTCTAACATTACGCGTATTTTACACAATGAGATAAATTCCTTAAAATCATTATGATCGTGTCAGTTGACAAATAGTGGTTGTTTTATTATTTTTACTAGACTTGATAGTGCGGGAGTGGACTGTTTTCGTTTCGTGCTTGATGGGAGACGATAAAAGAACAAAACATCTCAGATATGGCAATGGCATCAGCACCACCAGGAGCACCTAGGGGTCGCAGAAAACAGGCAAAACCACAACGAAAAGGTAATGAGCACATATAAAATAAACTAAATTTAATGACAACTCTATAAACAGTTTTGTTTAGTAAATCACAACTGTTTGCAAAAATTGTGCACTTTTTATTGTTAGTCGTTATTGTTTTATTCCCAAATTTAGGTTTTAATAACATGTGTTTTATAAGATCGCCATCTTTGTTTAGGGGGTGGGGATGTTTACGTTCGCACGCACCATGCTTATTTATTCTGTCTAGTCTAATATTCTATTATTAGAATGACTGTCTAATAGTGTCTAAAACAGAGGTATTTTTTACGTATTTTTAAAGCATCACCTTTGGCTGTGCTGTTAAATTTAGGTGGATATTGTCTCCTGTCGGTTTGCCGTCGGATCGAACACGTCATGATATATGCTTGCGAGCTGGCTGATGATTTTCCTTTGTTGCCAATTATTTTTGCATGTTCTGCCATATAATTTAAATACGTACCTAAACCTACCTAGGTACCTAGGTATTAGGTATTCAATATTCAATACAGTGGCGGCTGGTATACGCAGTGCCCCATTGCCCTCCTGCCTCCTGATAAACTTCTTCGAATATATAGGTACCTACCTACCACATTAATATTTATAAATACCTATGTATCTACCTACCTACTAGGTACGACCTACCTAATTTGTAACTTTTCTGTTTGATATCAAATAGTATGTTTATTAATAGAATAGGTAAGTAGGTATTTGTTTATGGTCAAAGAACAGTCTGCGTCTTTTGCTGGGTGCAAACATATATTTAAATGGAAACCAATAAGGGCGATAATGCAGCCCGTAGGTGTGACGTCAGCTGCTCTGAACCTCTGATAACGTTTCATCTTTAATATAAAAAAGTTAGGTATTATAAACGCCTACAACCTAGGTTCATACCTCGGTCCATACCTAGAATGGTTCGTTTATTCACAACAAAATAAAATTAAAAACAAATATTTTGCATAAATAGGTTTATTATTAAGAAATTTATAACGTGAATAATAATGGATTTGATTGGGAAATACGTTGAAAACACCTGTTGAACTATAGTCTTGGTTGTATATTTTTGAAATATATTGTACTTAGGTTGTTTGTAGTCATAGCTCACCGCATGCATGGGTACATATTATAGCACCTCTCGACGTGGTAAATAAAATATTAGGGAATTTCGAATTAACGAAAAAGCAAATTATTTGAAAAAAAATGATTAGGAAATAATAGGTATATTGTTTATTTTTCATCAGATTTATTTATATCAGTTTACTTTTGAACTTGATCTGGTCAAAAAAACATTTTTTTAAAATGAGTTCTATTTTTTTACATGAAAGTCAATAACTTAGAAACGTGTAAACTTTAATTCTAAAGCTACTTGCTAAAAATGGGTCGCTCACTGCGACAAGTAGGTATGGAGCTCAAAATTATCAATTTACTGAATTTACTAATTTCAAAATGGCGGGATATATTATCGAACGCTATATCAAGCGCTATAATGGTTTCATGGATAGCGAGATAATATGATGAACAAGTAGATTAAAGGACAGCCACAAAGAAGGACAAAGACATTGTCACATTAGGTTCTCAATTTGCACATCTAACCAAGGAATATCACAGAGAAGCCTTAAAGTTCATAGAATAAGATATCACAATTTTTGCAAAAGGCATAGAAGCTCTGAACAAGACAGAAATAGTTAAACATTGATTAAATACAGGAGATTCAGCTCCTATCCGTCAACCACCTAGGAGGGTCCCTGTTGCAAAGCAAGAAGAGGTTTCGACAATGCTACAAAAGATGCTTCGATATGTAATCGAGGAATCTATACTAGCCCCCTGATCTTCGTCAGTAGTTTTAATTGGCTTTCCACTGGTAATGGTTTTCCACTCTGGCTGCACCCCCATGATAAAGATAAGACGATATTTTCGACAGAAAGTGGGTTTACCAATTTACTGTAATGCCAGTTGGTCTTTGCAATGTGCCAGCTCTCTTTAAGATACCTCTCTGGAATTTGTACTTAGGGATCTAACTTGGAATACATGCTTATCTTATCCGGATGATGTGATGGTTATGGTTAGAAAGTTGAAAGCAGCGTTCCAGCTCAGTTCTGGCATATCCACAATGGATATGCCAGAGTCTCGCCAGTCTCTGTATCCTCGATACAGATGCCAGTAATTGTCCCAAATTCAGGATGGACAGGAAATAATACCTAATTGAAGACCTTAACAAGGTGCTGTCAAAACCTGAAAGAAACTATTGCGCAACAAAGTAACAAGAATGGAACTGTTGGCCATCATCAAATACTCAATTACTTACCATTTTCATAAGTGCCTCTATGGACTATGGTTTAAGATTAGAACCGACGATGCAGCATTGAAATGGCTGCTACAGTTGAAAAACCCAGAAGGCCAACTGGCTCCTTGGGGTAGAAAGATTATAACAATATAAATTCTGAATTCAATATCGTGCTGGAAAAGTTCATAGAAATGCAGATGCTCTATCCAGGAGACCATGTAAGGAGGGCTGCAAGCATTGTTGCCTTATAGGAAAACCCAGTCCCAGTGAAAAAATTGATGCGCTCAAAATGTTTCCGGAAATAATTCAATCACTAGTGACATTATAAGTGAAAACAACAAACTATATTCTAAGCAGTTGAAAGTGATTAGAATAATTCCTAACGATTCCAGACATTTTTAGTTTGGCTCTGCAACTTCAGCTCAAATAATTTTTCGAATGATTTGTTATCAGAATAAACAGTTCTTGTATGCAAGTTCTTACCGCCCATTCCAATAATTTAAGTTTATGTAATATGTAAACAAAACGCGAAATTAGGTTACGGCAATTGTCAAAAATATTTAAGTGCGTTCGAAGAACACTCCAAACTGGTTTAATTGGAAATCTGTCATGGACAAGATAAAAAGTTACAAGGCACTTGGTACCAAACTCAAGCCTTTGCAAATTCGGTTTTTGAATAAAATTTATGTGACAAATGGGGCAAACTGTATTTTGACTAACTCGTCAGTGGTGACGGTGACGATGACGGGGCGACCGAATCGTAACCTATAAATCTTAAAGAATCGCGAGATGTTGTGCCAAGTTGCAATATTATTCCTAGAATTTGATTGTCTGCTTCACGTTCACCTAGGTACTGTTAATATTTGAATTTTTGTTGAAGCCAGAAACATTAATATATCTACAGCAACAATAGACTGTCAAATAGTCATCCTGTTTATGGTGGAAATTTGAAAACGAAAATTTTACACGCATACAAATAGAGGTAAAGTGAAGTGACCTCCATAGTGGTAATTAACCTAATTAACACAAGTAACACAACTATAAGTGTTACTTGTGTTAATTATTTATTTATAAATCTTAGCTGAATGTAACAAATTTAACAATTTGGTTCTGAATTAATTCATAACATCAAACAGGGATAATACACGATCATTTTATGATTAGTACCCATTAAAATTTTTAAATTTAATAACATAAATTTAGCACCTTTTTGTGTATAATTAAAATAGTTGCATGGCAAACTTCAAAGTACCTACCTTTGTAATATGTTTATGGGTGTTATAAGCGAATATTTCAAATACAAACATAATTAAATTCAGAATAATAAAAACATAAGCTGTATTTTTATATCTACTTTCGATCGAAGTTTATCGCGAAAATTCATTTCTCTTCAAAAGCCTTTCTTTGACCTATTTACTTCTTGCTTCTCTTTTTTTTTTAGTTTTTTTTAGTTCCAATCTCGATTCGTTTTTCTTTTTTAGTTGTGGCGCACTGTCAAGAGTAAGTAGTCAAGAGTCACTGTCCAACAGTAGCATACTATCCAGAAACGCAACTCGTCATCGAAACAATATAATAAGTTTGCGCTTTTGAAAATATTCATCGTTATATTCAAATTAATTTTGCACTAGTGTGGCACAAAATACGTCTTCATTTTCAGTCAATAATAAAAACAGCTAAAAGGGATCAAATTAAGGTTCAACTACTTTAAGCACTCCAGAAACGAAATAAACATACTACACATATTATAACAGTCATATTATGCTGACATGTTGCGTCCTTGTTTACAACACGAAGCAGCGCGCGCGTTCCTTCTCCGTCACGCGCACATATAGAGCGAGAATAATTAATTAAAATCAGGGCAACCACTTTTTTAAAGGCAGTCAAGTATTATCGTGTACAACAAAAATTAAACTTGAATTTATTATAAAATTCAATCTTAAAAAACCGGTGACCGTAAATTAGTAACAATAACATACCTGTTTATTGTCTGTAACATACATATGTGAGAATGAAAAAATGCCGCATCGTCAAAGGGAAACCCGACGTCTTTGATGAGCGGCGATCTTTGTAGATGTTGCGGCTTAAAGCTTATGAAAAGTTAATATACACTCCCCGGCACAAAATTCCGTCACCCTAAAATTTTGCCCAATTTTGATGTTTTATAACTTTTTTATTTTTCATCTGATTTTCATAAATTTTTTACCAGTCTGTAGATCAGTTCATTGTGTGTCTTTTTAATTATTGTAATAAGTCATATTTTTCGTCCAGGCAATATTATACAGGGGTAAATCAAAGTGTTGTTTTTTGTCGTAAACTCAAAACACCCTGTGGAAAAATTAAGGCGAATAATTTTGTTTACAAACTGTTTGCTGCCATCTTAGACGTATTGTAAACATTTTGTTTTTTGATTCATCCCATTATCTCATTTCTTCTGCGAGCAGCAAAATTTTAAATGAAACGCTGATTACAAGCTTATTTTTATTAACAAAAACATCCACTAGGTATATCACAAAATTATTTAACAAAGACAAATTTTAATAACGTGTATGTCCTCCTCTCGCAGCAATGACAGCTTGCATTCTTCGTGGCATCGAATTAATAAGATTACTTATTCTGTCTTGAGGAATAGCCTGATATTCTTCTGTCAGCGCCAGCCGTAAGTCTTGCATGGTTAGTGGTTGCACAGGACGGCGACGGAGTGCTCTTTTAAGAACATCCCAAAGATGTTCGATTGGGTTGAGATCCGGGCTACATGCGGGCCAGTCCAATCTTGGAAGTCCAACCTTTCGCTCACTACCCGTGCAACGTGAGGTCTAGCATTATCATGCATTAATGTAAATTGGTTCCCAATGAAAGGAGCAAATGGAACAACAATTTCTTGGAGGATTTCCTCAATGTAACGGTGGGCGGTTAGTGCTCCATTTTCAACAAATACAAGGTCAGTACGTGCATCGGTAGAAATACCCGCCCAAACCATGACTGAACCACCGTAATATTGCAGTCGCTCAGATATGGTGCAGTCTGCATATCTTTCATTTCTACGTCTGTATACCCGTTCACGACCATCCGGCGACCTTAAACAAACCCTGGATTCATCTGTGAATAGTACGTTTCCCCACTGTTCTACAGTCCAGTCAGCATGCGCTCTTGCAAATCTCAGTCGGTGTTGTCGATGCCGAGGAAGCAATTTTGGACATACTGCTGGCCTTCGTGCTGGCCTTCCTGCTTCTAACAATCTTCTACGTATCGTTCTTTCACTTACACTTACTCGACGTACCATTTGCAAGTCATTTTTTAGATACACAGCAGTAGCTCTTCGATCTCTTAAAGAACTCATAATGACAAAGTGATAATCAGCTTGAGTGGTCATTCTCCTTCTGCCAGAGCCTTGCCGCCTAATAAAGTTTCCCGTCTGTAGATACCTATTCCAAACATCACAAACTGTAGACCGCGCAATTCCCAGAGTACGGGAGACATAACTCTTATTGCGGCCATCCTCTATTAAGGCAAAAATTCTACCTACGTCTGCTGTAGTTACCATGATGACAACACACTAAGTTAACTGTACTGTCAAATATTCTGTCACAATAACCGCGTATTTAGCCAACGTCGATGTTTTTTAATTAAAAATGATAAAATTAACAGCGTTTCATTTAAAATTTTGCTGCTCGCAGAAGAAATGAGATAATGGGATGAATCAAAAAACAAAATGTTTACAATACGTCTAAGATGGCAGCAAACAGTTTGTAAACAAAATTATTCGCCTCAATTTTTCCACAGGGTGTTTTGAGTTTACGACAAAAAACAACACTTTGATTTACCCCTGTATAATATTGCCTGGACGAAAAATATGACTTATTACAATAATTAAAAAGACACACAATGAACTGATCTACAGACTGGTAAAAAAATTATGAAAATCAGATGAAAAATAAAAAAGTTATAAAACATCAAAATTGGGCAAAATTTTAGGGTGACGGAATTTTGTGCCGGGGAGTGTAGTTTCCGAGTTATAAGCAAAAAAACGAAAAATTTGATTTTTTACCAATTTTGCCTTTAAATGTTGCTCATGCAAATTTGGGTAGCAAACCTTACATTCGGATTCAGGGCCTCAGAAAACATATAGAATGGAAGAAATTAAAACTAGGTACTACCAGTGGCGCCTCGTGCCATATTAAACAGGTAGTGCCAAAACTGGGAAAGACACATAATAAAATGCGCGAAAATTTTGAAAATTTTCAAGGTCACGCGTTTTCCTGGCACTTCAGAATTTCAATAAAATATCAATTTGAACAAAAATACAGACTTCCACAAGAATAATTATTTGAGTTTATGATTACCATGGCCACCGGCTTTAAGGGTGCATTATTGTTTTGATTTTCAACACACATTTATTTTTATAGATAATTTTCAAAAAATGGTCATAATGTATTAGTACAAAATAATTAATCAATATAAAGATTATAGAACATTACTTACTAACAGTAGTTGTAGATTACTTCTAACCTCCTGAGATATAATACTATAGAGAACTCCTAAAACTACGTAATGTCTTTATGTCTATTAAAAAAAAAGCTATAAAATTAATTTAATTAACACACGCGATGAAAGTTTATTAGTGTCAAAGACTAATAAACAAAACAGTTTATTAGTCTCTTCACATCCACACAACCAATAATTTTTACCGTAGATAGTTTTATAAAATTTACGGGATCGAGATGTCCACTGCCACTTTGTTTTATAATATTTAAATCAGGTCGTTCTAACTCTTTAACTCTCTTCGACTCTTTAACTCTTAAAACTTTAAGTTTTTCTTCCAGTGAAAAGTTACTAAAAGATTATAATTAATTAATTCATGATTAATTTGTTTAACACCTACTAAAAACTAAACACTATTTATCACACACAGACACACTAATCCAATATCCAATAAAAGTTAACTACAACAAAACAAATCTGTTGATTCAAAAATAAAAATTGTCCTAGAAAAACACACTACACGTGATGTCTGCATTAACAGTAAAACGCGATGCAACACAAACCGACTAAGTCAAGGAACTGAGCCCTGCCCTGAGCCACAGAATTAACAACAAAATTGTGTGCCTGAGCCTGGCACAGCAATATTCTTTCCTTTCACTATTTAACCTGTGTATGTAAAATTGTATGGACTACACTTTATCTCTGTCGCTCACACACGATTCTGGAACATCTATTTCATTTCACTGTGCCAGGCGCAACGAACTTGCGTGCGCAGATTGAGCAAGAAACCGGCCGCGGCTAACCGTTTTCCAATGTTTACGTACCTACCTATTTTTTAGAGCGTGCGTCGCGTCGACGGGGCAGTACGGAGTGCGCTATTGCCAGACTTTCTATAAACTCTTGAAGAATGGGGAGAACTGCACTAGATAGAAAATATGTTTAAATGAAAGATACAGTTAATATTTATGTATTTTTACGAATAAATAAGGTGGTGCCATGGCTCCGTGGCACTACCTCACCAGCCGCCACTGGGTACTACTACTAACTAAACTACTACTACTAAACTTTCCTGGTAAAAACACAGTTCAACTGAATTATGTCGATATTACAAATTACGTAAACATAACCTACGTCTACCTAAATCTAACGAACACGCAAAATATTTAAAACTTAGGGAATTCAATTATTCTACCTATAATGGAGATGATACCTATAATGGGAATATATATGGGAATCCACCTATAATATAGTATGGTAATGGATACAGAATCGAGAAGCAATGAAACAATAGTGTTGTGTTTGTTGCAAGGCGAAGTCCATCCTGAAAGCGTTCACTTGCCCCAGGTACACCTCGAAATTAAATTTAGCGGCATTTCCCAGACACGTGCATATTAACAAACTGCAATATGCAACGGCCTAATCGCGGCATTCATCACTGGTTTCTATTAATAAAACCCATTTGTTGACTTACATATCCGGCGTGCGGAACTGAACACCTGGTCTGGGCTTCAGAACCATTTTATACCTGACGTCAATGCGATGTGATTTACGCGCACAGATGTAATCGGTAATCATTTATTCATATCCATCATATAAATTACATTTATTAAATACTGATTTATATGCCAGAATGTATCTAAAGTATTCTAAAATACCGGAAATTATGAAAACCAACTCGTAATGAATAATCAGCCAGGAAAATACAGCTCCGGTATACCTACAGTCAAGTGGCGTATTAAACTTTGCTAGAACTTCGCTAGAAGCTCTCACTAAATTTTGAGCTCTTTGGTTGAAGGTTGAAAAGTGTAAATCAAGATATGAATACATTTGTAACAGCCAATTCCGAAGATTGCAAAAACAAAATAGAACAGATTGTGAATTCTGATTTGAAAGGAAAGAAAAAGCAAAATGGCAAAACCTGATGAAATGAAGATAATGACCATGGCTTAGCTCATGACACAATCGATGACATTTAGTCATCGATTCGTAGGTAGTGTATTTGAAATTTCACTTTTAAAAAAATGCAGGGGAATCTTTGTTATTGAGAGACTATGATGATAAACGATGTAACTTTTATGTTACCGGGCCATTTGTACGCGTTTCCATAAAGGACATATCTGTGGTCAAAAAAAGTTGTGTTGGTTGTTAAGCACAGAAAACCAAAGGGTAAGTTCCGATCGATTAGGAAGATTTATTTATATATGTGATAGTAAGTCTGCGATCGAAATGTCGAAGAATAGTATGGTTGATCCCGTTGCAAAATTAGAAAACAAGGTTAATTTAAGAATTGGTGACTGGTGCATAATCTACATTTCCAAAAATACCAGGAGTAAAATGCTCAATCAAAAAACAAATTGACCTCGATTGCGACAAATCCAGACTTCATCATTACATTTGTGGTGCAATTCTCTATTTTAAAGGCTGTGTTAAACTACTTTCTACCTCGGTAGAATCGGAAACAGAGGGAATATGATGCTTGTGTACTTGTTATACTTACCATTCAAAACGACGGAAAATTAACTTAGTCCTCGTCGTCTCGACCTGAATTTTATGACCATCACACATTACAGATTGTCAATGCCAAATCCGTCTGTGATACTGGATGAAAAGACTGATAGTATAAATTTGGTGCTGCAAGAACAAACCTTAAGTGACCTGCAGAGAGCAATTAATGTCTGAAGATGGAAGTTCTGTAGCTATTTCCTCGGCGATTTCTGAATGTGAAAATTTCGCAATCAATCGTAACACGGGTTTCACGGACAATGGTGATACCTCGAGTGATACAGACGACGGTGTTGACGCCTGGGAAGCCGACGATGACTGTGGAACATTGCAGCGAGGATTACGCTTCTTCTGATGACCTCCCATTAGCTGAGCTAGTCCTTTTCAAGTACATTCTTCAAATGACAAAATATAGACATCAAAGTTGAGCATTACTACGCTGCCGCTGTATACTACGATGATTCGTGGTATATGGGCCGTTATTGAGATAATCGATGAATCCATGAGCAGAATAAAGTTTTTAAAGGAAGATCTACATCATTTTATTTGGCCGAAACGTGATGATATTCAGCAAGTACAAAATAAATAGATATATTATGGTCCGATAATATTACAGGGAGTTGGGCCATTCTCTTTAACAGAATCGGTGAGAGCCAGAACCATAAATGGTTACACAGATATTAAGAGAAAACTAAATTAAGTAGCAGGCTGAATTACAGATCGTTTACTTTAGCACTTCATTCTTTAACGAAAGAAAAGGAAAACTTGTCATTTTTTAAAATTAGATTGTAGCTAGGATTATTATTTCCTTGTTTTGTATTTATAATAATAAAACTTTAATGCACGTAAATAAAGGATTTTATTTAATTTGATGTCTATTACCTATCCTCTAGATTCGAGTAATCGCATAGAAGCTATATTTGCCATTTATGGTAAAAATCTATATTCAATATGGCGGCTCTTAGATGGCTCTCGAATTTTGCCATTTAAAATTCGAGAGTCATCTTAGAGTTCTTATCTTATTATTATTATTATTATTATTATTATTATTATTATTATTATTATTATTATTATTCTCTTCTAATAGGGTTGCTAACCGTCCTGGATCTTTATATTAAAACAAATTTTCGTTTTTCTTGTAAATAATTTTATCATCACGAACTTAAAAATAAAAAGTTAGGTACGTGAATTTGGAAAATCCGAAAAGAAATACACTTTTGAAATACACACACAAAAAAACTGTTGCTCTATGTCTAATGCGCATTCCCAAATGTATTGTTATATTTTGAATTTTTTTTATGTGTTAGCAACTTTTGATATTTTTGAATTTATTTTGCGTTTAAAAGTTTATTTTCCGAATTTAACAATAACTTTGTTTTATAATAAACAAAGAAGGTGTCCGTGTATTTAGCCATTTGTCCTGCTTTTTCAAAATCCTTGTCCTAATACCTAACAAATTATGCAGACTTTGTTTCTTATATTAAATACCCGACTTATCGCATATCATCCTATAGAATGTTACACATTTTATAATTTCACTAGTTTATTTACATGAAGTTCGAACAGTTCGACCCAACTTGATACGCTGGCGTGTGGAATTAATATGGTCATAGCCAATTGTAATTAGCCTAAATACTAACTACATTAGGTAGGTAAAGGAAGTTCTTGTATAGCTCCATCTAGAAATACCTACATACCTACATCATTCGTAGACATGTCCAGATTGCATCATAACCTAAATAAGCTGATACAAACAATAACAGATTTTAATTGCCATGTGCTTTCTGTTCCATACCTATCCTATAAGAATATACTGCAATGACCATGGTCTCTTATAGCAATGGCAAAACAACCATCTCTGTTGCGGGTTGGGGCGCTGGTCAGTATTCTAGAAAAATAGCATATATAATGAAGATTGAGGCCAAATATGATGACTACTGCGTCAATGACTGGCAGCCATCACCTTAGATAACCTTCGACCCTGTAGGGTGTTCTGTTATCTACCGGCCGATATGTTGCCTTCACTTTACGGCAGGTTCTTGGACTTCGACATGTAACTCATATTTTATAAGCGCTTTTAATTGTGTTTTAATCTTATTTATGTCGGCAGTCGTTTCTTGACTTCAATAAATCATAGAAAAATGATAAGATGTTTCTAGTTTAATTGCTGGGGTACTTCTCACATAATGGTTCTTAGTAATCACTTGTTTCACTTCACTTGTGATATAATAAACAACGTGATAGGTAAATACGTAAAGATGATGGACATCCAACTCTCTGGAATATAGCGGCAGTCTTACCTAAAATGAATATCACATATTTTTGCACAAATAAATGTACTAAGGAAGTGCCTAATTATATTATACAACTATGATATAGATTATTTTTATTGAAAAGAAAATTTAATAAAATGAGATAAG